>VWZD01001296.1:736776-770180 GCA_013396695.1 Sakesphorus luctuosus
GGGTCCCGGGGCGAGCCGGTGACCGTCCCGTGCGGGCACACCTACTGCCGCCGCTGCCTGCGCAGGGAGCTGCGGGCCCGCTGCCGCCGCTGCCGGGACTGGCTGCTGCCGGCGGGGGGCACCAGCACGGCCGCGGCCCCGCTGCGAACTAGCGTCGTCCTCAACCGGCTGGCCGAGAAGTGGTTCCCGGGCGAGTGCGAGAGGGCGAGGGCCGGGAGGCGGCTGGAGGAGCTGCTAGCCCAGGGCCGCTTCCGAGAGGCGCTGGGCGCCGCCAGCCAGGCCCTGCGAGCAGGTAAGGCTGGAGGGGAGCAGCCCTTCCTCCGCCCGCCGCACCCCCGGAGTCCCGGCGGGACCGCCCGTGTGCCGGGGGGACCGGGACGGGCGGGTCGCCGGGCACGGCTGGCTCGGTGAGCGGGGAGTGTGGTGGAATTGGTGGGTGTGCCCTTCCTCCCCTGCTGCGAGGCCGTCAGCGATCGGAACGGGCCAGTGAAGAACGCCGAAGTTTTCTCGAGTTTGAGGGGATTCGAGGAACCTCTCCTTTGGGAGAGCGGCGTGGAGGGGACTCGTAGCTGCTCGGTCCTTGGTTTAGCGCCCAGCCTGGCATGGGCTACACTTACTCCCACTTACTCCAGAGGTGTGGGGGATCGTCCCACTTGCGTTCCTTCGTGTCTCCCCCCGCACGCTTGTGTAGGACTTGTTTACAGAGGAGTTTGTGGTCTCAGCTTCGGTTTGTGTTTGGTAATCTCTGTGCGCGGGCAAGGGAAATTCTGTTGGTGTATTTAACCTTGTTTCCTCAGAGAGAGACCTATTTTCAGTCTTAAGTGTCACCAAGACAATTCCCAGCAGGCCGGGCCCAGTTGCATAAGCAGACAGGCACGGAGAGGGACAGGTTGTGTAATGGCAGTGACATCATAGGTGGGTGTGGTTGATTTTTATATAGTGTTGGGAGAGGGTTCAAGGAGGGGAGGTAGAGGCACGCTTTTAGGCCATCATATATCCATCGCGATATACGTGTCTGGTACCACGAACACTTGAGATACTGTCAGTTTTTTAGAGTTAAGTCTTTGTAGAGGGAGTCAAATTTGTGTGACTGGTACACCTAGATGGATCCAGTGACAGATTCCTTTGTTGTTTTTATTTGACTACAGATTTTAACACTGGGTAACCTGAGGGGTTCCGTTATGATTTGTAGTGGGGTTTTTTCTGTTCAGTAGTTTAGGAATTAATATTTTTACAGATTAAGCGTATTACGTTTATACAATTATCTGCAGTAGAGAAAAAAACCTCAAAAGCTTGCATAAGTCTAATCCCTCCAATCTGTTCTGGGAAGACACATTAGATCTAGTTCCAGAATAAACTCTTTGCAGTGTAGGTGGGATTATATTGAAGATCTATTTTATATGCTTTTTGGCAACCTGATTTAAAGAGGTTCAGTTTTGGCCATCAGTTCTACATTATTTGCCAGGGTATTTCCAAAGTGTAGGATATAGGTTGATGTGGCCTGAAAAAGTGGCTGATCCATTTAAAATCTTGGAACTGTAAGATACAGAGTTCTTCCCTGAAGTACAGCATCGAGTCGTACAGGTCACAGAGAAATCTCAGTGGCTTCCAGGGTAAAACTGACAAATCCATTATTGATCACAAATGTTTACAGGGGTCCTGTTACTTGTTTCAAGGTTGCTTTGAAAGGATAAAAGAGGAAATTAATTACACAGTTTTTATTAATCTTTCTTTTATGGATTTAGCAATACTATTTAGGTAACTACAGGGAAAGAATTTTGATTCCTTTTTATGTGAATCTACATCTTTAATTTTGGCTTTTAAATGGATTTAAAATTTGATAATAGTTACTAGCTGTGATGCTTAATCAAAATTTTATTATTCAAGTTCAGTACACGTGCTAGAATTAAGTGCTAGAAGCTCAGTTTAAGATCCATTGGACAATACTTTCCTGTGTCTCCGGTCCTGAGAACTATAAATATTCCATGTATTGTCGTAAACATAGAAAAGAACTTTGTGAATCAGAGTACAGACATACATTAAACGTGAATTTAGAACTGTGGGCTCACAACTACAAGCCAATAGACAACAAATTAATAGCTGCTGGTGCACTTTCCATCTTCCTTCAGAACATGAATCTTGAAAAAACTTAGAGATGGAGAAGATGTGGCTTAAGAAATGTATTAATGTTTAAAATCATTCATGTCCTGTTGCAGTGTTTCCTTACTGCTGCTTCATCTGTTTCTTTTTAATGCAGATAGTTAAAAAATTGTGGCAGACATAAATCTGATGTCCTAAATAAGGCATTGATGCTAAACCTTTGCTCACAAGGTATCTTTTCATGACTTTCCTACATTTCTTGAAACATTTGAAAGAGACATATTTCCCACGGTGTGAAAGTGACTTCTGAAAAACATGAGTAATGCTAACATTCATATGGTTAATATATTCCTTGCAGGGGTTGAAACAAAATGGTTTCATTAAAGAAGTCTATTGAATTAAACTACAAGTGTCACTTGCCTTTAATCAGGTGTCCTGAAACACACAGCTAATGGGCTTGTGTTTGGTCTGAATCTTAGACTCATTCCTGCTGGAGTGGCCTCAGGAGGTCTGTTGAACAATCAGTCTCCCGTTCAAAGCAGAACAAATACTGAGATTGGAGCAGTTTGCTTAAGTTTTTGTACAGTTGGATCATGAAAACCTACAGGCTGAAGATTCCACAGCCTCTCTGGGCAACCTGGTCAGAGGTTAATTATCCTCAGAGTGAAACTTTTTCTCCTCATTTGAAGTCTGTTTCGGTTTATAACCATCATATCTTTTATTTTTTTCCACTGTGCACTTCAGTAAAGAGTCTTCTAGGTAACCCACTTTGGATTCTGAAAAGCTGTTGTGTTCTCCCAACGCCTTTGGGAATTGTTTTCTGCTAAAAAAGCCCAGTTCTCTCAGCATCTTCTTATGGGTTGTGTGTTCCAACCCTGATCATTACGGTCACCCTGTAGTCGCGGTGACTGTGTCCTAAAGTTTTTCTGCATAGTGGTTGTGATGTGCATGCCTCTTATTTTGAGTAATGTAGTATATTATTAAGAACCATATCAAAAGCATGCAGGATCAGACCAGAGGTAGTCCATTTACTACTAAGTTTATACTGACATTAGCTGGGAGCAGATGCTTTAGAAATAATATAAAAAAAAAAAACATGTTGAGTGGGGTTTTGTGCCCAGCAGTTGTCAAAACACTGATGTGTTATCAACACCCTTCTAGCAACTAATGCAAAGCACAGCATTGAGGACTGCTATGGGCAAGTGAACGCCATCTCAGCCAGACCTAATACAACATCTTTGTATACTTTCCTATTAATGTAATAATAACAACTAATACATACAGTTCTACCCTGCAAGTACTTGGTGTCTTTTTTATTAAAATCATTTGTCTTTGGATATGGTAAAGCGAGGGATTTCCACGTTTACAATGTATTTGATTACTGAAATCGAAATTCAAGCATGAGTTGTCTTTCTGCTCCGTTTAGTCTTTGGTCCAAAGATTTGGAATTAGTTTGCATCCTCTCTTTAGGTGGCAAACATTAAAATACATGCTGAAGCATTGTAAATTTTTTTCATGGTTACAAAGCCTAGAAATTAAATTATAGTCACAAAATTGGATATAAAAATTCAGGTAGAACCAGAGAATTGTTTAGGTTGGAAAAGATCTTTCAGGTCATGAAATCCAACTGTTAACCAAGCACTGCCAAGTCCACCACTGAATCCTGTCCCTAAGTGCCACATCCACACATCTTTAAAATTCCTCCAGGGATGGTGACTCTACCACTGCCCTGGGCAGCCTGTTCCAATGCTTGACAACGCTTTTGATGAAGAAATTTTTCCTGGTACCTAAACTAAACCTCCCTTGATGGAACTTCACACTGTTTCCTCTCATTCTGTCACTTGTTACCTGGGAGGAGAAACCATCCAACAGCCACCTTGCTACAGCCTCCTTTCAGGTAGTTACAGAGAGTGGGAAGGTCCCCCCTGAGCCTCCTTTTCTCCAGGCTAAACTCAGCTGCTGCTTCTCAGACTTGTGCTCCAGACCTTTTGCCAGCTTTGTTGCCGTTCTCTGGACACACTCCAGCACCTACCTTAGTGTCTTTCTTGCAATGAGGAGCCCAAAACTTAACCTGATTCAAGCTGTGCTCTCTTCAGGGCCAAGTACATGCTAATGATCACTGCCCTGGTCCTGCTGGCCACACTGTTTCTGATACAATCCAGGATGTCATTGACCTTGGCCAGCTGGGCACACTGCTGGCTGCCGTTCAGCCATCTGTCAACCAGCACTCTCAGGTCCTTTTCCACTGGGCAGCTTTCCAGGCACTCTTCTGAAGCCTGTAGCGCTTCTTGGGGTCGTTGTGACCCAAGTGCAGGACCCAGGACTTAACCTTGATGAACCTCATACCTGTAGCCTCAGCCCATTGATTCAACATGTCCAAATCCCTCTGCAGAGCCTTCCTGCCCTCCAGCAGATCAACACTCCCACCCAACTTAGTGTTGTCTGCAAACTGATTGAGGGTGCACTTGATCCCCTCATCCAGATTGTTGATGAAGATACTAAAAGGGCTGGCCACAGTATTAAGTCCTGAGGTGCACTACTTGTAATTCTCTGCCTTTGATCTTACAAATATTTAGACCCCGTTTGTTACATGTATTGATAATTCAGTGGCAGTGTTTGTATGTTTAGCTGCAGAGTTGGGGTCGCAGCTAAACTGCTTGGTTTAGCCCTTTGTTATGTACCAGTTCTTTTGGAATCATGCATTTCTCTTTGAAAAGAAATGGACAAAGTGTCCACCTGCTGTGGACTTGAACTCACATTTTTATCTTCAAGCTATCCTTCATTCTTCCCCTAGGAAAGAAGGCTTGGAGTCCCTCAGGTCATGTTCAACACTTGAAAGTCTGAAAAAGATGAGCTTTCTCTGATTCTGTGCAAATAGGCGGGTTATCAGAGAACAAAGACATGTACTTACTGCTACCTCTGAAGAAAGGGATTTGGTTTAATACTAACTCTGCTGGACACCAGAGTCAAATACACACGAAAAACTACCTGAAGAGTTTGATCTAAGCTCTTACTTTGCTAAACTATACCAATCACAAAACACAAAGCCACAGGAAACCAGGCTTCAGAGCTGCTCTGCTTGCAGAATTAGTGTTCGAGTCAGATGCTTTCCCAGACTTTTGTTAAAACATTTTATTATGTCTAAAATAAAGATGAAACAAAACAACTTTGGGAATATTTATATTTGAACTGTCAACTCAAAGGCAAATCAAGAAAAAACTTTAGTTTCAGTTGTGAAGTCTTCTGTGATTTTTTTTTAACCCTTTCTTTCCCCTTAAGATCTTTTTACGTGTAGCACTGTGGATCTAAATGCAAAGCAATGTGTTGAAATATATGGGAACATTGACCAGGCTGGTTTTTATGATGTTGGAAATTTACGAGAATTTATACTAAACACTTAGAGCAGACTAAGATAGAATATCAGATTGAAATGATTGCCTCCCAAGTCAGCCTTGTCAAAACAAACTTAAAGGACTATTTAATTTTAGTATTGTTTAGAGTAGACCAATGTTTGACTTATCTCATTCAGTGGAAATCAGGGGTATTTTTAAAAACAATCAGTAACAAAGCTGTGTGCTGGCATTTTTTCCAAGCAACAACTGCAATTAGTTATGTTACAAACGATAGTTCTAGTGGCAGTGGAGATGGGTTTGCTTCCCATTTAGAGGTGGCTGTACTGAAAGTGCAAAATGCTCTGTGAGAACTTGTCCTTACTGAACACATTCTGCTGCTTTCCCACTGTAGAAGTTCCATTAGTGCAACTTGTATCAACGGGGCTGCCAGGTGGTGTTAAAGGCTTTCTAGTATTGGCTCTCTCTTTTAATCTCGTGTTGATGAAGCCTCCTTCTGGTACTTCCCAGATGGATACTGCTGTGGAAGTGGCATCTGTATCCCCGGCCATAGTCAGGGGTGGTTGGGCATTGTAAAAGCAAATCACAGCCCACAGAAAAACTTGAGCATTTGAAAGCAAACTTTGTAATACTTAGACTTTTAATACAAGTGTGGTGAATTCCCAGATTTCTGTGGTTTTGATTGGATGTAGTGTAAAGATAAAGCCTACTTAGTCCTCAGTTTTTGTCGTCACAGCCGTATGGAGCAGTCAGCAGTATAGAACAGTCAGCCTCTCTGTTCAATATTTAAAAATATATTTTCTTGTTGCTGCAATATACATTAGAAAATCCAAAATTTGATCCTTAGCTTAAAAGACATGAATGTGGAATTACTGCCACTTCTATTACCCAAACACTAGGGGTTGAGGGAGAGTGTACTCCAGTAATTTTGGAATTATTGTACAAAAAATTGTGATTATGGCATACTGGTATGAAAGCAAATCTAGTTTAAAATTACAAATTTCTGATGTTTTAAAAACATTACCTCATTTCTGTCTTCAGATTCCAGTGACTTGATGCTAAGAATTTATAGAGCTGAGTCGTATGTTGGCCTCCAAGAATATAAATCTGCCATAGAAGATCTAAATTTTGTTATTTCTAAAATGCCAAATTGGCCAGAGGTAAGTTGGGATGAACTCACTTTTTTCACTATTGTGTTTGTCTATAAAATTAACAAATTGTAAATTATACTTGAATCTATTTAAAAACCTAAGTCAGCTCCTTAACTGTTACTTTGTAAGACATGCAAAATGCTAAAATGCATCTTGAAAATAGTTAACTTGTATGAGAGAGTTTACTGGTGAGTTTGGCAGGTTAGAGCTGGTTGACAGATATGCTTAAGAGTTGGGATAGTTTATGCTGATGTAATCTGTAACAGCTGCAGTCTGAGGCTTATTTTGTTTATTTGTTAATTTTGTTAACAGAAGGACACTTTGCCTGAAAAGTTTTTCTTTGAAAAGCCCAGACACTCAGTGGGAATTGAGCTTTGCAAATAGTACCGGCAGCTGGGGAGTCAGTGCTCTTCAGTACTCTTAAGATACTGCACATTGTAGCACTGTAAACTGAGCACAGCAGGAGCAGCAAGATCTTGCACACAAGGAGAGAGAACTGCTGCTGTGTTGGTTTCTCCTGTGTTCAGCAGTTTGGTCACAACTGCAAATTCATAAAGCCCTCCTGCTTTTCATCTCTCAGTGCTGGTAGTACTGTCTACATTTTTCTGTATGTTTGGAAAGAAGCCTCACTTTGTTTAACTGAGCTTGGTTTGATGGATGGATTCCTATAATAATCGTTATCTCTGTAGGAAAATAAACTGTAAGATCAGGATTAGCATACTTCCCTTCTTCAGAATACATCTTAAATGAAACTGCCCAAATCCATCAAAGAGAATACATGCCCTCATCTGACAGTCTTGTTGAACAGATGCTACTGTTCATGCTGTCAGTCATTCTGTAGAAACTGCACTTTAGGGCTTTTTTTTCTTTTTTTTCTTTTTTTTCTTTTTTTTTTGTTGATTCAGTTTTTTGTTTGGGGGGAGTTTTTTTGGTGTTTTGGTTTGGGGTTTTTGTGGGTTTTTGTTTGTTTTTTGTTTGTTTTTAAGTTTAGGTTTTGGCTTGTTATCCAGCTTTTCATATGCAGATAGGTATTGTTGTTTAAAATAACTTTTATTAGATAACTGTTTGTTTTACCCAGCTTTATTTATATTACTGCAAGTGCAACTTTTAAAAACTCAGATAAATTCTTAGTCCCAACACCATCTAATTACAACTAAGTTCAGCAAAATTCAGTAGTCTTGCCTCCACCTTTTTTTTCTTTTAGAGAAAATAATATACAGATTTTTATTCCTAGCTTCTGTCTAGTGCTCAAGAATAAAATACAGTTGGAGGCAGCAGCTCCAAAAATGCATTGTTTTGTGTTAAGAGTGTAGATTGGGATGTACGTAAGGGATGCAAAGTTGTGTGGATTGGTTTTTTTGTAGTCAGCCTTTTCCTGCGGGCTGGAACCATAAGGCTTTTAATGAAAAAGAGGGAAAAAAGGTATCCTGTAAGCTGTTGTGGGAAGTTATGTAATAATTTGCATTTTCTGATCCTCTTCTTCCTCTCTAAAGGCATTTCACACATTAAGTACTAGTCAGGTTTTTAACCCTTTCATATAAGCCAAAACAAATTAACTGGAAGAAGACTCAACACTAGGCTATTCCGTGTCTCTTTTCAAACACTAGCAGATGTATGTTAGACAAGGCATATGGATCATCCACGCTGCACAGTTGAAGTTTGTTGAAGAGCTATGTTCTTTTTGTCATAGAGGGTTCTAATTCTAACTGTTGCAATGCCTGTAAGATAAATACTGCAGTTAACAACTTAATCTCTAGAAATGTCTTCATGGTATCTGTTTCTCAGGTCTACTTCAGGAAAGGAAAAGTGCTGCAAGACTCTGGCTTTGTAGGTGATGCCTTACAACTATTTCTACAGTGCTTAGCCCTTGATGAGGACTTTCTTCCAGCCAAGCTAGAAGTAGAAAAGGTAATTTTATTTATGGTACTGGATTCCTATCTCTAATTTTATTCCTTTATAAAGCTCCATTTATGGTAGACTTTGAGCATCTAAAATTCTTCATTACATACAGTCAGGTGGCAGATTTAGGATATGTCTTAAATCATACTACATTGAAGAGATATTCCCAGTGTACACATTTCAAATACGTGTTTAAAAGGACATATGCTTTTGGAGTTACTGTATGAATATCTAGAAAACTGGAAAGCAGGCAACAAGTTATGCTTTCTAAGTTGAAATCTTTTGTGCCCAGAGCACAACAGTTTTTTTGTGATAATAAAAACATTGAAAAAATAATACTGAATTGATAATGTGCAGCTCTGTTCAAAGAGCTCACTAGCTTGTAGTAGAAAAATTTCTAGATCAATTTCTTTTATCCATGTAGTTGCATCGATTTCTCCTTGTTCTCAACTCTGCTTTCTCGATTACTGCTTAAATAAAGATCTGTTTATGAGGGTAACTTCGTATAGATTAACTTCTTATTTTGGGTATGTAGTTTTATAACAAAGGTATGTCTAGATTCTTTTTCTTTATTATTAACATTTAGCTGGTTTTTCTAGACATTGTGTGATGTTTTGTCACCAGAGAAGCTAGGAGAGAGTCTGAAGGAATCTGCTTGGAATTCACCCCATATTCGAAATAAACCTTTTATGCTTGGGTCTGAGGTGACTGCGTCTTACTGCAACTTACAGCTTTGTCCTCAGCAGGTAACAAAAACTGTAGCATAACTTTTCTCTTTGACTGATATGTAAATGTTGGATGTACTGATACCCTGATTTGTCACACTTACTTTCCAGAGTAAATACTGACTTCTGTAATTGGCTAAATTGGAGGAAAAGAATTGTGATTTGGGAATAATGTATTTTCATTTTAGTGGTAAAACTCCTCATTCTAGTGACCTAGAATAAGGTATTAGAAGGTACTGAAGTTTGGTATTAGGGACTTCAAAATCAAGAGAGATTTTGAAGTCCCTAATACCAAACTTCAGTACCTTCTAATACCTTATTCTAGGTCACTAGAATACAATTATTATTCTCTTTGAAGCAGATGAAGATTTTTCAATGGGTAATGCTAAACAAATTTGATCTGAATTACAAATTTCAGTAGTGAATTAATGAACTAACAGTGGGTATGGGTTTGGCTTATAGATCTTTGCATGGTCACATCTTACATAATTAGATTTGTGTTACTCTTAAAATACAGTTCAGTTCATCTTACTGTTACAGAGTTCAGGAGGATCACATGTACTAAAGCCTGTCAGTGGAGGCTTAAATCGTGCACAGTCTGCCCATGCTCTTAATTCAACAAAAGACCTTGCCAAGGAAGATGGCTTGAAGAGAGTGTCTTCCGAACCCCTTCTCTCTGGCCAAGGAAAAAGTGCTTTGTTAAAAAGAAAGCTTTCCTTCTCAGAACAGGATACAGTTGTATGTGAAGATGGAAGAAACAAACACAAAAAGCAAGGAGGTAAATTTCAAACTCACTTTGAAATGTAGTTACTGCCTTGTGCCTTTGTTTGAAGGAGTGTTTTGTTTTGCTTTTCCTTAGAAAGTACAAAAAGGGACATGACACTGGCTTTTGGAACAATTCCAGGGGATTTGATTGATGTATCAGATTTTGAGTGCTCTCTATGTATGAGGTAAGATTTTGTTCTTTATGTAATATTTCTGTTACAAATGCTTGGCCACATATCTGTTACTTGTATAAAACTGGGGTACTTGTAGGTTGTTACGAGTTCTGCTATCAGTCAATAATTGCAGCTTTTCTCTATCCCTGCACTTACATGTTTCTTTAAATGTCACTTGCTACAACACTATATACTGTAGGGCTATTTTAATCAAGTTGCCTTCTAAATTAAACTTGGCATTGTTAACTGGTAACCGTAAAAGGACGGGATCTTTTGTGGTTAAATATTAGGGTTTTTTCAGTCAATAAAACTATTATTTTGGAAAGGCTAATTCTTAGAAGTGTTGCCTGTGAACCTTTTATTTGTCTGGGAGATGCAGATGTACATGTAGAATGTTAGTCTACCTAAATGTAGCTGATGTTGTATTTGAAAGCTCTTATTGAATTGTCTTGGTTTTCAGAATACATGCCATAAAACGTATGGTGTGTACTAAACTATTATCCATAGTTATGTTACTAGTATGTAATCCTGCTGTTTAAACAACTTAGCTTCTCAATGAATCACTCACTTTTGTGTATTCTGAATCTCTAGCAAGACCAAAATCTTTGTGTTTTGGGATAATTATTTAGGTAATTAGAGTGTTAGCATGTGTCCACATTCATCAGAAAACGAGAAAATGAACAATGCAGTAAATGGAAATAGACTGCAGTTTAGAGGAAAAAGTGAAATAAGGAGACATGGAATTAATTTTGCTCTACTGTGTTATAGTATACCTAGTCTTAAAAATTAAAGAGGTTAATCACTGACATTTTTAGCAAAACACACACTAAACATGGCATCTAAGTTCTAATAATTTTGTTTCAGGCTATTCTTTGAGCCAGTGACAACCCCTTGTGGACATACTTTTTGCAAAGCTTGTTTGGAACGGTGTTTAGATCATGCTCCACAGTGTCCACTCTGTAAGGAGAGCTTGAAAGAGGTATTGTTTCTCAGTAAAGTTCACAAATGCAAATACCTGTATCATTTTAAAGGCTGCTTCACTTGAACCCAATAACTTGGATTTGCTTGGTTTATGGATTGCTGCTAGAATGGAAAAACTTGAGACAAATTTTTTCAATACAAGTTGATTAGGTTTGCCTCGGGGCCTTAGAGGTTTTACGTTTCTGTTATCACCTACTTTACTGGTGTAATTAAATCCTGTGTATTTGTAAACCTTAATAACTATTCTGTTAAACCTTTCTGTGATTTCTGTACACTGTCCTTACTGGTACGGCTGTATATCCTAGGAAATCAGGTCTGTCTTTGGTAAGCATAGAAATACAAACTGAGTTAGACAATCAAAGTGTGAGACACTGAGAACTAACACAAGAAATCTAATTTTCAAGTATTGGAGTATCATTAGGTGTTAAGCAGTGAAACATAAGAACTTCAGAGCTGTAGGTTTTTCGTGGGTTTTATGACATGCCATAAATCATGTTTTTAAATAAAAGCTGCATTTTCTCAAGCCTTTCATTAATATATACGAAGAGAAATAATGTATTTTTAAAAATTGCTTACAGTACCTTGCAAGCAGAAAATACAGTATCACAGAACTGCTGGAGGAATTAATAATGAAATACTTGTCTGATGAATTGTATGAGAGAAAAAGAATTCATGCTGAAGAAACTGCTGAACACTCCAAGTAAGCTTACTGTCTTGAAAAACTTGAGAAATTATTATGGAAATCTTTTTAGAAATGTTTTATTATTTTTGTTGTTATTAATAATGGTATATTATGGATGCAAGAAAGATTATGAAGGTTGTCCAGGTTCCTCTGGATGGCATCCCATCCTTCTGATTTGTCAATCACACCACTCAGCTTGGGGTCATCGTCAAATTTGCGGAGGGTGCACTCAATCCCTTTGTCAATCATTAATGAGGATATTAAATAGTTTACAGACCCCTAAGCAACACCACTTGTGACTGATGTCCCCTGGGACTCTGAGCTGTTGACCTCTATCCTCTGGATACAACTATTCCAACCACTTTCTTACCCATCTGACAGTCTACTTATCAAATCCATCTCCAGTTTGGAGAGAAGGATGTTGTGGGGGACCATATCAAAGGCTTTACAGAATTCCAGATAAATTACACCTATAGCCTTTCCTTTGTCCACAGATATAGTCACCCCATAGAAGGCCATTAGGTTGGTCAGGCCAGGTTGGATGGAGGTCTGAACAACCTGGTCTAATGGAACTAGATTGTCTTTAAGGGCCCTTCCAACCCAGGCGATTCTATGAAATACGCTTTCCCTTCCATTCCTCCTTGTGCATGCACTGTCATGGAGCATTGGTTTTAGCTTTGCTGTTGTTAATGGAATTGTATTTGTTTCAATTGACTGCAGAGTCTCAGAGATTTGAATTTCTCAGAAAACAGTTTGTGAAGATAGATGTGATTAAAAGAAATAGTTGGGATTTTTTCGTAATTGGCGTGTTTATCTCACTAAGGAGAGCTCTTCAGATACATTAAGCATTGTGTATTGTAGATAAGAATGTTGGAAAACTATTTTAAAACTACAGCACATGCAACTTCTGTAACAGAATCCATCCAGTAGACAGTCTGAAAGATACTAAAATCAAATACTTGGTAATGTTTTAATAATAACTTGTTTGTATCACTTATGAACTGTACACACTTGATAAAATAGCATGAAAAAATATTTGTTTTTTAATTACACCTCTTGAGGCATGTTGCAAGGTACAGATTATACCCTGGATTGCAGTTTGTGATCTGGAGTCCCTCCTTAAAATAATTTAAATGGTAACTTAGCTGTTATGTAGTTACTACTACATCTTTTTAGTTGCAGGAATACTGTGTTTCTGAGGGCATAATGGCTTATATGGCTTAAATTAAAACAAAAAGTAAAAAAGTAACTACTACCCCTGTGCCCAAAACAGAGCCCTTCATTTAGTGACTAGATACTCACTAGCTGGGTAACTATGAGTCTTACAGTCTGGTGTGTATACAAATCAGTACATAGGTATTCAGTCACTGTTATTAATATGTGTTTTTAGTGTTTATGGAAGTTACTACCACATGCTTTATGACCTCAAACATAGCAAACATACTGAAAAAATGTATTATTTTGGCATAATTCAGTGTTTAGATTTTGAAGCCACATATTTCTTTTGATGTTCTCTTGAAGCTTGACCAAGAATGTTCCAATGTTTGTTTGCACTATGGCATATCCTACTGTGCCTTGCCCTCTACATGTATTTGAGCCAAGATACCGACTCATGATTCGCAGGAGTATGGAAACTGGAACTAAACAGTTTGGGATGTGCATAAGTGATTCTCAAAATGGGTAGGTTTACATCCTCATTCTAAGCTTCTCATCTCTTATGTCTTTTTTAATTATAAGGAATGTCCTTTCAGTGGTGTGTGACGGTATTACTGACAAAGTCTCTTTTTCAGTTTTGCAGATTATGGTTGCATGCTGCAAATAAGGAACGTTCATTTTCTACCTGATGGACGGTCTGTTGTTGATACAATTGGTGGAAAGAGATTTAGAGTTTTACGGAGAGGGATGAAAGATGGTTATTGCACTGCAGATATTGAATATTTGGAAGATGTTAAGGTATCCAGAATGTTGTCTAAATACTTACTAGTATTAATATACCAAGATTTTTGCTTGATTTGTTCTTGTGAGCTCTTTTTCAAATTTTCCAGTCCCTAGACCACTGGAAGACTTAGTGCCAGCACATGGAATAAATGGCAGCTAGCTTATTTTTTTGTTATTATAAAGCAATTAACAAACACTATAGTGTTTGTTTGAACAATAGTTTGAAGCTGTAACTTGAAAAATACTGCAAGACTTCTTTACTATTCAGTCATTAGCAATCAAGGTTTAAGAGAATGTAAGAAATGTATATAAACATAGTTGAAATTAAATGGTTTTTGATTTTAGCTTAAACATCTGAATTGTTTCTTTATTACTAATCATATTTTCATAACTTTCCTCCTATAGGTTGCTGATGAAGAAGAACTAAAGAAATTGAGAGAGCTCCACAATTTTGTTTACAATCAGGCCTGCAGTTGGTTCCAAAACTTAAGAAACAAATTTCGCACTCAAATTCTTCAGCACTTTGGGCCAATGCCTGACAGGGAGGAAAATATACAGGTGAGACTCATTTAATATCAATTAGGTGCTTATTTCTAAAAATAAAAGCCCTGTTAACAACTGCAAGGTATTAAAAGAAAAAAACCACTTCTTTTCCAGCTTCAAACACAATAAGGCTTGCATCTTGTTCCGCTTATGATGAGCAACAAAAAGTGATTCTGTCACTGGTCGGCAGTTTTTTGCAGGAAAGGATGATACGCTGCTGTGGAGATAAAACTAGTAAACTGAAAACAATTTAAGCTCCACTAACGTTTAAACTGTTCATTTGTGTAAAGCTGTTAGAATTTAAAGTGGGAAAACTCCCTGTATTTTCTTCTCCGTGAAAGTCAACAAAGAAATTGAGACTGCCACATGCAGGCAGTTACCTTTGGCAAAAAGATAGTCACAAATAACACTTTCCTCCTTTCTAAGCTAGTGCCATAAACTGCTGCAGCTGCTGGGATTTCACAAATCTTTAAGAAACCAGCTGCAGCAGTCTATTTCAATGGTTATAATGAAACAATGACTGAAGGTTTGTGAGATCCTGAGAGTGGAGGCTGTAGAAAAGGAACATTTAAAAATATGTAAAATTTGGCTTTCAAAGTGGAATTATATGTGAATTGGTATCCTGGGGAGCTTGTCCCTCACCCATTTGCTACATACTTTTATGACACTATATTAACCAGTCTGGGAGGACTGTAGGTGGTGTAGAGGCCAGTGCATGAATTCAGAAAGTGATTTTAGAACAATTTAATAAAAAAAATGAGATTGAAAACAACATACTAGGAAATAGGAATATGTGTACAAAACCAGGCTAACTAGCAGGATAGCAATACTGTGGGTATGTACCTCAGATTTATTATAGGACACAAATCAAATCTATGTGATAGGTTATCCAGGAGTGTACCACTACTAGTAATATTTTTGTGAATCATTTAAGGTGATTAATCTTCTCTGCAGTGATAAGACCTCTGCTGAGGAGTATTATGTCCAGTTCAGGGCCTGACATCCAATGTTTGGTGTTGGTAATTAAATAAAGTATAAAGGAAGAAGTTACAGAATATGATTTAACAACTTAGAAAGAACTGATTAAGTAGTCCTGCTCTGTCTAGGAGCTAATGAAAAAGGGAGTGAAATTGGAGGATGATAGAGAAGTCCTTCAAATAAAGGTAATTGTAATGAAAACATTAAGCTTCATAAATGTTCAAGCCTTAAGAATAGCATTGCAGGTCTATGAGCTTCCTGTGTAGTCTGAAAAACTAATTGCTTTATCAAGCCTAGTTTAAGTGTACTTTATTTGACTTCATTTGGGAAGGGGTCAGAAAAGATGCCTTCAGCACTCTTCTGATCTCATGGATCTGGAATTCTTTAGTTAGTATAAAACTTTAAAGTAGTTGTGGTCATTGATGACTTTGTCTTTTGATGTTTTCATGGTACTCAACTCTACAACATTGGTTATGGGTAACCAATTTATCTTTTATTTTTAGGCAATGCCCAATGGTCCTGCTTGGTGTTGGTGGCTTCTAGCTGTTCTCCCAGTAGACCCCAGATACCAGCTGTCAGTTCTCTCCATGATGTCTTTAAAAGACCGTCTGATAAAAATCCAACATATACTCACATATTTTTCTAGAGACCAGTCCAAGTGACTAACCGCCTGGGTCTTCCTGAAAAGTTACTCTGTTCTGGTTGTCGTAGCAGCTGGAATTTTTGCTGCTTTTGCACATCTAGCACTGGTTTGAGAAGTGTAATGGAACTGTTTTTTCTCTCCTCCCTACCCTCCCAACTTCCTGAACCATGTGGTTCTTTGAATGCACACTTTTTTCAACTATGAGAGAAGACCACTGACGATTGCACAATGTCAATCCAACTAGATATGTTTTTCACATTATCTACATTAAAATTTGCACTATGTAGAAGAACATCTTTTTGAGACTTGATCATTTTAGCAACTGACTTTTTTAAGCTGTGGAAGTGCAGGACTTAAGGCTGACAGTCCAAGTTTACAACATTGAGGAGGTATTAAAGGTTTTGCAAATGTTTGCCTCATACAACTGTTCTTTTGCTGTTTGCACAAATATTTGAGATATAATATTGAATGTTACAGTTGGATATTACTACTCTTGTTGAATTATCTTGACCATGAATTAGGCACAGATTTTTAAGTTATCTTGTAAGTGTATGCATCACAAAACAGGTGACATAATGAACTGTATGCTGAACTGGGAGCCTATTTTAAGGAACAAGTGCAAAAAAAAAAAGTTACTTCTGTCTAAAAATACTTAAACTGTGAATATGGTTTACATGCCTAGGCCTGTACATGTTAGAGAGTAAACTGAAGTATAAATGCTAGTTCCAGTTACATTTCTACTGGACTTTCCAGGCTGGCTGTTCTTCCAGAGCACACACTTAGTTTGTAGAGCTTAGAAGAAGAAATCTTAGAGTGTGCGTGCATCTGTCTGTTGGGGATTGTGCATCCAGGATTCAAAAGCTTAAAGTCTTTATTTGAACTTTTTAAGTTGGTGCAAATGTGAGTTCTATGCCTTATTCATATCAATCGTAGAGCACACTGCAGTGGCAAGGTTAGCATCATGCTGCCAATAGGTACTTTTTGTAATTAAAGGTTTGCATATTTGTGAACATGTCTGATACTGGCTTTCTTGTATGTAAATCATTTGTAAAATATTTCTTAAATCTTGCTTTTGCTAACATATTTAATTTTCAATAAAAGCTAAAAGTTTGTAATATTTTAAACTTTATCAGAAACTAAAAATCACTTTCTTTTTCCTTATGCTTCTATTCTGGGATCTTAAGTAAATCCAGAAGCTGCTGTTTAACCTACATTAAGGTTGTGAGCACTTCCTAACGTAACTGGTATGTACATAATCTGTTTCTGATTATAGTACCTGTCTGAGACTGATTATTGGTCAGACAAGTTTTTTGCTGGTGTCCTGCTTTTCTATTTTGTTGAAATCAGATTCGAAGTTTGCATTTTGCCAAACTTGGAAGTTGTAGGAAACTGTTCTTGCAGAGCAATGAGGTATTTCACAGACCTGCTAGACAGATGCTCTGGCCTAGTTCTCTTCTATAGTCCAAGGTCTGAGATATTACAGGCAGCCCAGAACCTGCTGGATCATTTTTAATGTGGTTTTCTATCTAGGGTAAATTTCCCCTTTATGATATGAATAAGGTCCTGGATGAATATTTAGAAAACTTACTTTGCATAATAAAATAAGAAAAGGAATTCTCTATTTCTCTACTTCCATATGTTACAACCTTACAAACGTAATCTTTGTATCACCATGATCTTCTTAAGAATGCAGGTGACAGGAATTTTTTATCTTGGCAGCAAAAAATCCCTGTAGCCAGGCTGGAAATACCCAAATAAACTAGTGGTAATATTTTTCTTCATGCGAAGAGCTTGAGTTCTGAAATTGAGTATTCCTTACTCTGCTTGAAGATGTGGTTTCTAAATGTTTTTATATATTCTTATGACTTTTTTAATAAAGTAACAATTCAGATAAAGTGTCAGTTGGCATGCACTGTCCTGTGCATAAATAAGTTATATTTCTGGAATTGTATAAACTATGTTTGGTAAGACTTTGTTAAAAGGAAACAGCAACAACATAAAAAGGAAAGTAACTGTGTTTAACACACGCTGCATTGAGGCTGATTGTAAGTATTACTCTTAGGTAGCTATTCCACACATGATTATTGTAGGTGCTCTTAGGAATGACAGAAAATTGAGAATGGGGAAACATTTTTAAGAGGTTTTTCAAGTTGGAATTTGTATAGGTGAATGTTTTGTGGACCAGATTTTATTACCTTGTGCAGTTAGAATGAGGCAGAACAACAAGCTCAGCTGAATGTTTGCATAGCCCTTTCAGTAAATATCTTGAAGAGACATCATGCTGTACCTTGTACATCATATTTTGAATTTGGGGAGTACTTTCTTATTCTTACAATATTTTGTTTATTCCCCACCCACACACAGCAGGAGTTCTTTACCTATCAAACAATAAACAGCAAGTGACTAAGGACAAAGTTTGATCACCTTTTATTGTTATAATGAGGTTGAAAATTAATGTAATTAGGCCTGAGTGGAATGCAAGTGATCTAGGTATGAGCAGAAAGGAAAAGGGGAAGGCTCACTTGCTGTGTAGGCAAGCTACAACACCATTAATGATTAAGCTTACCTGATGATGAGCAACAGTCAACAAAATGGTCAAGCTCTCATCTTCTGTCATGACACAAGGAGATCTCCCTCACTGGGCAGCACCCCTGGATCAGCCAACAAGAGCTACCCAAGTCATTGTTGGGGCACCTCATTTATGAGATTGTGCCTTCTTTGGTTCTGTCATATGATTGACAAGTTGAAGTAGAAATATTCTTTATGTAAGTGTGAGAACAAAACTAAGTGTGTCTCAAAAGGTTGGTGATCCATAAATAGTTATAGAGTGCATTGGACATGCATATATATTAATATGAGAAAGGTTGTAAACTTCAACATGACGGGTTGGAGTCACTGTTCTGAGAAATACCTGCCCAGAACTGATACGTATTTTTCAAATCTTTCTGGCAAGGACCTCATCCCAGTTTTGCCAAGTTGTGGTCAGGAATCTCACTGAAATTACTAATTTACAATTAACATTCACGTTTAGTCTCTTTACTTTTACCAAACATCATTTCTAGCAACAACTTGGTGCCCTTGATGAGAACCAATGAACTTTAGCTTTAGAAACTTCCATTTTCTCGGTATGAAAGGGCAACTTTACATTTCTCTATCTCACTTGATTTTGATTTTGGCAGTTGGGAAGTATTTGTCGCAATCATTCTAGCAAATCATTTCTCCATGGGCCTTTGACTGGTCCTAAGTTTATTTTAAGGACAATACACAAGTATAGCT
This sequence comes from Sakesphorus luctuosus, assembly GCA_013396695.1. Classification (NCBI taxonomy): domain Eukaryota; kingdom Metazoa; phylum Chordata; class Aves; order Passeriformes; family Thamnophilidae; genus Sakesphorus; species Sakesphorus luctuosus. The sequence continues at coordinate 755,981 of VWZD01001296.1, forward strand.
GAGCTGTAAGGTGGTGGCGGGGGGAAACCTGAAGCAATGCTAGAACATGAGTTCTCTAGGGAGAAATGTTTGCTCTGAAACCCATTAAAGATGAGACCAGATTCAAACAGAGCTAGAGGCTTTACAAGACTTGTCTTTTGTTTTGTTTTGTAAGTGATCTAACCCATTCCTTTGAGCTATTATGCTTTAGTATGTCTGGGATGGTGTAAATATATGCTAAATACTCACATTTTGCTTTACACTCACTAGCATCAATTACAAGTGAGACAGGGTAGAGTGGATCTGCACACTTATGTGCCTTTTTATGATTAAAAAAACCCCAAACCCCAAAGCTGTAAAACATTTAATGCTAGGATATGTTATTCTAAGGCCTTTACCAAAACAAAGCTAAAGAGCCCACTGAGCCTTGATTTTCTGTGAAGTTACACTTCCCTGGACACTCATGAGTGTGACTGCTTTTACAAGAAAAGGCCAATAGCAGGATTTCATCACGGATTTAAAGAAATAATTTCACTAGTGATAGTATGATGGAGCTTAATTGGAGTTAGGAGTGCCTATGAGGATGTGGCAGGCTCTCTAGGACAAAACGTTTTGAACATTAGAGAAGAAAGCAGTTGCTAAAGAAGTCTTTACACTTCTAGTTGAGGGGTTTGCTTTTGTTTGGCAAGATGGAAGAATGTCCTATATTGGAAATAACTTCAAGCAGACTGAATGTGAATCTGCACTAGCTAGGAACCTGGCCATTTACTAGATGCTTAGTGTGTTAGAAGAGGGAAATTATGTAATGGGAAACTGGAGGCTGTGCTGTATTAAGACAAATACAGTTACTTTCCAATCCAAACAGAAATTCTCTGGAGCTTGACATCTTGAACTAGTTAATTATCTATTTGAGTGAATGTTGGTTCCTTGTGCTCAAGAGCTTTCTGGTCTGTCAGCTCAGAATGTTTTTATCAGCATAAAGAGCTAAATGAGGGGCTTGGCGAAGTGGGCTACTACCTTCTCCTTACAGTGCTGTAAGGGGAGAGGTGATGTTTCTTTTTTCCCTTGTTTTGGCGTTTGTTTTTCGTTTTTTCCCCCCCTTTTGCATCAGATCTGACTCACTCAGGCTGCCACAGCCCATCCCATTTCCCCTGCCAGTGTATCAGACCCATTTATCAGACGTTTCAGCTGACTGCTGCCTGCCAGATGAAGTCCTGGAGTCTGTGCAGTGCCAAGTGCCTGAGAATGACAGCCCGTTCTTCTCTGCGGAAAGCTCTGTCCTTGAAAAAGACTTGAACTTGATGCTTGATATTCACAAGCATCTGTTGAGCTTTTGGCAACTTGTTTGCTGTACTATTTTTTTGTGAAGATACCCTCCTACTGGTGATGACATCTGTCAGCAGGAGGGGAGAGAAAAGCTGTTACAGTCAATTCTTTTATCAAGGCAAATACATCTTTATTCTTTCTTAAAGAAGCTTTGAATTTTACCTTCCACACGGAACAACAAATCTATCTAAGATCTTCTAGATCTTTCCTTTATATTCAGGGCGTACTCTTCAGGAAGTAAAACTGGCAGAAAGCTCCCCATCCTACTTGAACTGACATTTCATAGTCATCCTGATGTCCACACAGACAAACGTTAGCAGAACCTGTCTGAGGCCTGCTACAAGACTCCAGAGGCAATACCCCAGAGCTCTAGAGCCAACCTCTGTTGTGGTTATTTAAGGAAATGAATCGAGACACTGCGGGGGGAAAAAGGGGAAGTTAAGATCTTCCTTTCCTGCATACCTTCAGTGGTTAAAGCACTCTTGTAAGAATGAAAGAAAAGGTTTTGTCCTTTACCCCAATAGCAAGGGGATCAAATTGCTTATAAGCAGGATGTCTGCTTAACATGTAGAGTGCAGGTTACGTTTCGTGTGGATAAGTGATTCTGTGTATCCTGATGAGGCTTTGATGAACAAGAACCTGTTAAGACCTAAAGTGCTTCTGCAAAAGCTCGACAGCAGGTGCTTCAGTAGCTTTAGGACCCTCTCGCCCAAGTAACCATTGCACAGCAACACTGAGGAGCTTTGAATGCACACACTTAGATCTGCAATGGAATAGTGATTTGGGAACTGGGATTGCAACACAAGTCTAGAGGTACTTAAGCTCTGCAGGAAATTCAGCGTTTGTGTCAGATTTTTTTATTTTGCTTTTTATCAACCATCAAATGAAGCTTTAAAACTTTCTCCTCCTGTACATACCTTGAAACAAGTCCTAATTGTTCAAAGAACCTTTATACCTTAGCCCAGAAACTGATTGTTCTCATGTGTAAGCTTGTGGGAGTTTTGAACAGGAAGTGTGCTTTGAAAATGTGTATGACATGCCAACTGCAACACAATCCAAATGCAGTGCAACTGGCACCTCTGATTTTAAAACACAGTTCAGGAATTCCAACACTATTTCACAATTAACTTGCATTGCTAAAGAAATCACCGAGGTGGAGAAAAGGTCCAAATGCACACTCCAATGAGGGAACAATGATGATTTTTCTTTGGATATGAATTACTGTAAAACAGGGACTGCCTTAATGCTATCCCCAAGAAGGCCTAAAGCACATTTACTCCTAAGCCTTCAGTTCACTTTTACAGCTTCCCACAGACAGTGGGTATTAAAACCATATCTTCAGTGTCCTGGATAGGTGCTTAAACCTTTAACCTGTGGATGGAGGACAAATGAGTTGGAGCCATGACTTGATTTTTCAGAATGTTTTTTCTTGGGAGTTGGTTTCTTTTGGAAACAAAATGCTGCTATAAAAACTGAGCACCAAGTGCCATTCATCTGTACCTGAAACAGTGTAGGAAGTAAACCAAGTTCTGCCCTCAGCACTACCCTCTGCAAAGTACAAAAAGTTCTTTGCTACTGTCTTCAAAGAACATACAGTGTTAAGCAGGTAACTCTGCTAATTAGGACATGATCTAATCCAAGGGCTTAGGTTCCACAGGTGTTTAAAAATTAAACTTCCGTTACAGATTATTCAAACGCAAATTTACAAAATAAAAATAAACTTCAGTAACCACTCTATGTAATAGTTTCTGTGAAGATGAAAGCTCTTTTTTATTTAAGAATATATTGGGATTGTTTTTAAAGTTGGACCAAAAAAAGCACAAGTGCTACAAGAGCAATTTCTGGTTGAAGCAGTTCTCAGGTTATTGTATCAATGTAACAGTTGGAATGCTGAATCAAGGGGAATTATTTTCATTTCACAGCAAAGGCTTTGTGAAGAAGTTCCAGCTAAACTAAACAGCTGATCTACAACACTTTGGCCTTTAGGACAACTACTTTAAGTTTTTGCAGATACAATAGACTTTGCAGATTTCATCTGCTGATCACAGCAACACAGTTAATGTTGGCTGCTGTGTCTTGGTTCTTCTTTGCAAGGCAACTGCTCAAGCAAAGATTTACTTCCGATAGCTCAGTACAGACTGCAGAAAAAAAAACCCAAACAACACACCCCATCCAAAAGCTGAAGAATGACCATCTCTATGGCAACTAAAGCACTCAGCATGCTCATGCCCAGGATAAACTGGCACAATCTTACAAATGAAGTTTGTATAATCAGGGTGAAAGTAATTGGAGAAAAGTAACTAAAGACTGAACAGAATAGTCCAGGTGTAATACTCAAATCATCATCTACTACTAATTTTTATTGCATGGGGGAAGACTGTACAGAGACAGCAAAGCAATGAAAGGTGGAGGAAGAGACACCAGTGGCTGGCTGCAATTGTCTATCTCACCATGGTGGTAGGCTGGCCAGGTGACTAATAAGCTTGTCAGGCTGATTACCTATCAGAGCCAACACCCAGTGCAGAGCGGGGTAGAGAAGAAGAGGAAATGACACCTTCACCTCTTGTGTAACTTCACCCTCAGGCTGTGTTTGTTATGTAGCTGAGATAGCAGACTGCTGCCACCAGGAGAAAGAAGTGCTGCAATGTCCTTTACAGTTGTTGGCTATGCTACTCCTCTGATTACAAGATAAGATGATCCAATTCACACACCCAAGCAAACAAAGAGCATGGACTCTTTTCACCCACTGATTTTTCTGCTAGTAGAAGTTAATACCACTGTCATGGTAGGAGAGCTAGCTGACAGCATGCTTTCAGATATGCTATGGTTAAGTATGCAGGCAAGTACAAACTTGGGAAATAGTTTCCTTGCTGAAAAAAAAACAGTCTTCACTTTTAAGTCAGTGCTTCCACAGCTATAGCATGCCACAAAGGAATTTCAAGCTCTTTGTTCATCAGACTCTCACTATTACTGATACTTCAGTTAGAAATTCCTTAGAAAAACCATTACTCTCAAGCCTAAGAAAAGTGTTCTCCTTGTGTTGCTTTAGTGTAAGGTTTGACCAATTTAAAACCTTCGCATTTAAGAGTGCACTGCTCAGAGCTCTTCTATACAAATAAGACACAGTTCCTTCCTGTGAAGAAGGCCAGCAGCATTTAATCCAGTTACTCACATTAAGGGGTCAGCCCGAACTTCACACCATCATAAAGCAGCTTCCTGTAACACTGAGACACTCTATCAATAGCAGAGTGTCTTCCAGAAGACTGTCACCTAATAGCATTCCTAGCAGGTTTTAGTGCATAAGCTTTTTATTATTAACTTGAGGTCCTAATGTTATAGACCACAGCTGATGGCTACTTTTGAGTGTACTTTTCAATAAGTCTCCATGAAGTACCTTTGCATTCAGTAGTTTATTTATAATTGTAAAAGCATAAGTGTTACATATATCGAGTAATTGCATATTTGTTAGAATCATACCTACTCAGAAGACTGGTGTGTGCAAAGACAAGACAGTCATGCTTAGATTTCCCCCCCCCCAGTAGTTTGTCACTTTACTATTTATTCCCCTCTTCAGTTCAGTAAAGTTTCCATAGAAACAGTGAGGAAATAGAGATATATAATAGCTGCAGTTATTGAAGTCTATGAAGACAGTCTGACATCATCACACAGACCCTTTAGAACTACTGAACGTAGAGATCTGCCTAGTATTTAAAAGGGCAAAGCCTGGACTAGGCAAGAGTTAGAGCAAACAGGCAACAAGCCAAGTTACAGGTCACTCAAGCCATTTGTATTTATACCTTGTTATGAACATCACTTCGTTCCAAAAGATAGCAATGGGGTACATATACACGCACATATTTTAAAAAAAGATACATGTATGTATATACATTTTTTAAATAAGGCATGTATTTATTTCAGGCTCTTAAAATATTTTTCCACCCTGTTTTACTATTAATACAGCAGATGTTGCCATTTTATTGCTAAAGAAAGCATATCATCATTGCAAGCAGAACAGCATCAGCACTGGCTTTAGTCAGCAGTCCAATTGAGTTAATGAAGTTCAAGACATTAATAGTATGAAAGAATATTACTGTTACAGAAATACAGCAGACCAACTGAATTCTATTTAGAGTGCATCAAATCATTCTCTTGTTATAGTCTGTAGTTAACAGTATGAACTAAGAAGCAGAACAGCACCGTTTTGGAGCTACAGAGAGAGAGAGATACCTAAAGTACTACTTCCCCATCTCTACTTAGTTGTTATAGTAAAAAAAATACACAAGGGAAGGATGAAGACAACAGATTTCATCTTCTGCTCTAGCAATGCTTTCTTCTGCAAGAAATGATGCAGGACTTTTGAGCTCATTCAAACGTAAATCCTAGTATGAATGAATACGCACGCCATTATCTTTGTGTTAACTATTAATAGTCACTTGTTAGTATGACTTACAAAGAGCACTCTCTAAGTTTTTTGTCAGCCTGCTTCAAGGAGATCCAGGTGTTTAACATGCTTGATCGAAGTTTGGCCCACACCAAATGGTTGTTTAACCCAAATATCTGGGCAGCAAACTGAGCAGCTCCTTCAGGTGACAGAGTAGTAGGACAGCTAAGACCTGCGGAGAAGCGAATGCCACTTAACTGAAGCAGAGTTTATAGTCAAAACATTGCCTCTGAAGAACAACTCAAAACAAGGTTTGTTTCAGCCTCCAGCTGCCATGATCCAGTTTTAAAACTAGTGAAGTTCCACTAGTTCTAACATGACTGCTTCATGGCATTTTAAACCAAAAGTCATCAAACAAAATGACTCCCCTTACACAGAGGTAACAAACTTCTGGGCACCCTAGTGGCCAAGCATCCACTCAAGTCACTAACAAAGTTAAAAATCATATAGGTAGCAATGCACTGAAGTAGTAGTCAAGTGTTGAGGTCTTAGCTACACTAGATATTTGAGCTTTGATCACAAGGAAAATGCAGCAAAATTCAATTATTTAAATTTCCATTAATACTAATTCAAATTTCATACTGGAATGTTTAGCAAGGATAAGCCAGAGTTTATATTTTTCCAAAGACTATTCCTATGTAATCCTTGCTCTGTCTTTTGATGCCTTTTTGCCATCAAAAAGTCAAAGCCTGTACATAACATATTTCTAAAGACTTTGCTCAGTACTGATCCAGCTACTTTTCCATGTGTGTGTATACCAGAACAATAACAATAGAGCTAGATCAGAACAAGAGCATAAGTTGAAGATCATCTTACCACTGGGCAGTCTGAGAGAGGACCACACATCCTGAGTGCCCCAGTCAGCTGAGAGTGGAGGGCAGTTGACAACAGGGTAAGCAGTGTTACCAGACATTACTGGCCCCAAGCCATTGCTTCTGCCAGCAACTGCAACAAACACTGTTGGGATTCCATCTCCTAGTGGGGAGGAAGACATACAGTGATAAGCAATCCACCTTGTTCTCTACCACCTGCTTTCATGGTAACTTTATCTGAGTCCACAATTCTGTTTGCAGTTATTTTGTCAGTTCCTGTATAGGGCACTAGAATTTTGTGTTCACCTTCCCCCTTTACAGAAATATCTTCTAAATCTTGCAGCCTTAAATCCTAGCTACTGTTTACCACTACTGAAGTATTTCTTATTCTGCCTCTGAGGGAAAGTCTCAGTATCAGAGAAATAGGTGCTGCTTAGCTTTGTAGAGAATATAGCCATTAAACCTCTGGCATCATTTAAGTCCTCCTCTCCTTAAATAATCACGGAACAGTTCACCTCAAAGTAAGTGTTTCTCAACTATGGTTACTACATTAGTAATTTCACCAAGTAGAAAGTATATTCCCCCCAAAATAAATAGCTCTCATCTGCAAGGCTATAAACAGTGTTGAAGAGATGTCAAGTTTTCTTGGCAAAGAGTAATTTAAATCAAGTATCTTTTTCTCATAGCATCTAAAGTAATAAGCAAGAATATTTTCATGAAACAGGCAGGAAAGGATGGTGTGAGCAACATCTGCATCTTAGGTAAATAACCTAAGAATATTCAGAGTCAACTAGAGAAACTATCATACCTCTTCATTTCAGAAGGGCTGAAATCATGAACAAGGTGCTACAATAAATGCATTAAAATGATCGAGGCTGGGCAAAGCAGTTCTGGCACTGAGAAATGCAGAGGATGGAAGTTGTGGCTGGACATTAGGACAATATATTACTCTGAAATTGCTTAGAACAGTCTGTCATTATGCAATTAGCAAGTGTGAATCAGCATTGTAACAGCTTGGTGTTCTGTTTAACAGAAAATGGAAAATCCCCACATAAATCCTTAAGTTGCCAAGTCATTCTGGAACATGATGCTGTTTCAATCCAAATCAGTATTTCTTTGGCATTTACCTTCATATTCTGCTTTGATCCTCAGGGTTTCATCTGGCCCTTTGTGAGCAGAGGTCACTCTTAATTCACAAGGAATTCCAAACGTTGCACATGCCTTTTTTATTTTTTCACAGTGACTGAGATCAGAAGGAGATCCCATCAACACCACAACTCTACCTTGGCTCTTTGTTTTCAGAAGCAACTAGGGAAAAGAGTGGAGAGGGAGGGAAAGAAAAGCAGTCAGCTGGATTGAAGACATGCAATTATCGAAGTCTAGATGTGTTGTTCATAAAAACAGGTACCTCCACTCTTTCTGAAACCCATTCGAAGTTTCTCTTAACCATTTGCAGTGCTTCGGGAGTCACTTCTTTCAGGTCCCGATAGGACTGAAAAGAGGAAAATAAAAATACTGAAGTGTTGTGGTTTAACCCCAGCCAGCAATCCACACAGGTGCTCCCTCACTCCCCATCAGTGGGATCAGAGGGAGAGAACTGGAAGGGTAAAGGTGAGAAAACGCATGGGTTGAGATGAGACAAAGACAGTTTAATAGGGAAAGCAAAAGCCATGTATGCAAGCAAAGCTAACATGGAATTAATTCACTGCTTCCCATGGGCAGGCAGGTGTTCAGCCATCACTAGGAGAGCCAGGCTCCATCACACACAACAGTTACTTGGGAAGACAAACGCCTTTACTCCAAACATCCCCCCCTTTCTCCTCCTTCCCTCTGGCTGTATATACTGAGCATGATGTCCTGTGGAATGGAATATTCCTTTGGTCATTTTGGGTCACCTGTCTGGCTGTGTCTCCTTCCAGCCTCCCATGCACCCCAAATTTCCTCATGAGCATGGCAGTACAAAGAGGAGAAAAAAAACCCCTTGGCTCTGTGTAAGTACTGCTCAGCAATAACAAAGCCATCTATTATCAACACAAATACAAAACACAGTCCCATACTAGCCACTGTGAAGAAAATTAACTCTACCCCAGCCAAAACCAGCACGTGAAGTTGATGTGGTTTGGGTACAGAAAACACTCATTTTGCTACCATAATTGCTAAGAATTACTATTATACTTCAACTGAAATATTTATGCAGTTTCTAGCCATTCCACAGGAAGAACAGAGATTGGTACAGATACGGGAAAGATTGAATATGGAGGATATAAATATACTGAATATATAGAATATATAAGTATATTGGATATTATTTAATGAAGAACTATCTCAGTAGGTATAAACAACTTTCTACATTACAACATATGGCCATTTACAACACAAAAGACTTTTAGCCATAAGGGTAGCAAGGTTTTGGAAGCTTTCTAATGGGAAAATTTAAGGAATGACATACAACTTCTTTAAAATTGGATTTGTAATGATTGCCTGTGCTAGCCAATCTAGGTTCCACATGTTATCATGTGCCTTATTTTAGGGAGATGAGCAAAAGCACTGTAAGAGCAATTCATTCAAGCATGCTACTACACACTTCAGGTCAAATAAACGATAGAGCTTTCCAATTTAAAATTAACTCTTCCTCCAGCGTACACTTTGACATCTTCCCCTGTGGCTTACTCTGTGGCTCTCTGTTTTTAGTCCTAAAAACCATGACAGAAACTCCATGGCAGAAGCATTCCCAAACCGGTTCTTTCGTAACTACTTATCTGTTAATTCAGAGATATTGGAGAAGTGTAATTGTTTAAATATAGGACAAGTTTTGTTTGAAATTTATGTTTGCAGCCCTCATATGGGCAGTCTGTAAATAACACTTTTAGAAGTAACAATACTGAATTCATGGTTAACCAAAATAACGAAGAAAAGCATCCTCTCCGCAGTTCCCTCTTGCATATCACCAGAGATACCACAGAAAAACTTGGAGGCAGACCTGGGAACCAAAGCTTGTATTCTTCCCACTGATTTGTTATCCAACTATTTTATTATTATCTGCACAACAAGTCACATTCTTATCCCTAGAAACTCCACACTTCATTACAATAGCTCCAGTCAATAGTGCTGTTGACTATTTCAGCTGAAGATATAGAGAATTTTTTTCTCTACCACAAACCAGATAAAACTATTTAATGAGAAGAGGCTCAGACATCAGGTACCATAAGACTGTCTAGAAAAGGCCACTGTGAAAAATGCAAACCCTACAGTTTAATATCTGCTTTTATTCTCCTTTCCTGCTGACTTAGAAGGTAAAAATATTAAAGCATTACCTGTTTGTCCTTCTGCTGGCTTCTGTCTCCTGCTGGCCACAGTCTCCATGAATCATTATCAATAACATCAGCAAGAACAATTTCTTTTGTCAGCATATTAACACCAAATTCAATCTAAAAGGACAGTAAGAATTCTATTTTAGTAACTATATGGGGTGATGTAGTTCCTGTCAGAACCGGGATCATGAAAAATCAGTTCTTATACCTTCAGATCTACCAGAGTACAGTTTTGGGGCTGCCATGCTTTTTCCAGGATCTCAAAAATAGCTTGAGTAGAGCGAGCCATAATATCCACTTCAGTCTGGCCAATAGTAAGTCCAGCGAAACAGAATTTGGCTTCAATTATTTGCTCCTCAGACCACTGTGGATCATTATTAGCATCATCCTGTTAAGAAAACCAGAACAAATGCATCACAATTTAAGCTTGCTATAAGAGGACAATAGGCATTAAAAGATACTAGATTTTGTGTGTTTGTTTTTCAAAAAGAAAATACAAGTTTCAAACTACTATTTTATGATTAGCATTAAAGAAGTGACAGTAACATACTTGCTGTAACACCTCAACATCTTTAAGAGTGACAAGGTACACCAAAACCAACACACTAGGTCATGATTCACAAGATATTTCTTGGAGCACACATTCCTAAAGAAGTTCAGAATCCTAAGTGACTAGCTGGCTACTTACCCTCACTATGCAAGCACTGTTTAATTTCCTCCAATATATCAACACATCTGTTTCAACTGGTGCAGCTTATGCCTAAAAAGTTCTTACACCTACATTTTTCTATGTTTATAGACAGTTTGGCTTGTTGTTCTTAGATGGCCTTGTAAGCCAATATTGTATCCACTTTAGACAAAACAGCTGGTGGACAAGAACACAAGAAAATATTAGGATGGCAAAACTACTGATATGAGAGGATTGGTCAGCCACAAGCACTACTTGCTTTATCTGTCAGCATTTTAAAGGAGATAATACAGAGTTTTAGCTCTGTTTAAGTTTGATTTCCATCACAGGAAAGGAAACATACCTTGTAAAACATCTCAATTTTGGGGGGGTAAAACTTATATCCTTCTTTGACACCAGGATTTCTCTTGAGGAAGGAGCCAGTAGCAATTCTTCTGCACACCCATTCGATTGGGATCATTTCACAGTGAGCTGCTATGAATGCTGTGTCACTGTGTTTCCTGACAAAAGCTGTTTTGATTCCTAAGTATAAAGACAGCAGCTTAGTTCCATGAGTAGGCACATTCCACAGTTGAAACAAGAGTCACAAACATGATCTTTAATTTTAAGTACACCTGAATCTTCTTCTTCCCTGAATTTAAAGGACACACTGAATCTCAGGGGTTTGTAAGTCCACTCTGGCCTTGCAAAAGGCAATCAATGCAGTTGTCTCCCACAAGTCATTAGTTTTGCCAATTTTATCATACAACACTTGCTTGTAGCTCAGAAATCCTATTCTTGCAAATAATTTTGTTCACAGAACCTTTTTAAAAAAATACAAAAATCTATCCTTCACAATATTTTTGTTTGTTTTTTTAAAAAATTAGCATCAACCAAGTACCCAACCATGCGCTCTGGTGGAAGATTCATTACACATGGAACAGTAATTGGAGGGTTTCAAAGGAGGAAGGGAGCGTAGTAGTCTTCACTATTTTGCTTAATAAAGGAGGATGGGGCAGAAAGCACAATGGCTTTGTCCTCCCTTTCACTGCAAAGTTATTTAGGGCAATAGATCTTAGTAATTTCTTAGGCAAAACCCAGTAAAACTGAGAAGCTTCTTGTTGACTTGCTTCTTGCAGTTGACCAATCCCATATTAAACAGGGACAGCCAACATGTGCAGATCAGCAATTTTAAGTGCAAAATGGCTCTTTTTTCAATTTCACTGTTGAGGAAAGTCCCACCTTTTTCCACGCCCAGGGCAAAAGAACTGTCAAGCCCAACTGGCACGTGCCAGAAAAAGGCAAAAGAGCTGCATTCAGTCAAACCAAGGAGTAGCTCTATTCCATTCCACTTCCAGAGCCATAAAGGAAGAATTAAAGTCTTAAAATATAGTGTTAACACTGACTCTTCAGATTTTGTTGCATTTCCTTCAAGGGCAGAATGATTCAAATAATCAACTGCACATTAAGGCACTTCTAAATCCAGGCATTAAGGACCCTGTGTAGTTCACTACCATTTTTTTTATTAGGGCAGAGGTACTTCTGCTGGGCTGACATGAGCGCTATTGTAAAAGGGAGAGAACTCCGTAAATCATCAACTCTGAAAGAGTAGGTTAAGAAGAGTTGCGCAAAGCAAACAAACTACTTCTACAATAAGGCAGCCTCATTATCTGCCACTTACACCACTCAAATAAGAAAACTGGAAAACAAAGGTCTTTTGTTGCTTTAAAAAGCAGCTGCATTTTACTCCATGTTTTTCCATGGCACCTATGGATTTATGGATTTTTGACAGGTCTAGAGACCTTGGTCTTAATCTCTTTGTCTCAGTCCTTATTTTAGGAACTACTCACACAAAAACATACAACTCTACAGAAACCATCTTTCTCTTCTGCACATAAGAAACATGTTAGGACTTTGCTGTTTGTATGAGAGCTAGTACCACACTTATAACAAGTAATACAAATTCTAGACTAACTCAGCAGGTACCTGAAGCAATCTTGGTATGAATGCTTCAAAGCACACCGAGCATGCAACTATAAGCAGTCTTGATCAAATTTACTGGTACATGTATTATAGTACTGTTTCCAGACTCACCACCAGCACAAATTCCTCTTTGCAACTTGCAAACTTTTCAAAGCCACTTCAAAATGCTTTCTCAAAGCAAAGCTACTAGCTCCATTTTTGGAAGTGCATTGGAAAACTTACATGAGTGACTCAGTTATGTGTTCTGTGAAAGCTCACTTTTAGCGTCAGAAATATTTTGACTCTTTTAAAGTAAGCTTTAAGCTCCTGATACAGACTGATAAATGTATTTGCAATGTGGTCCTCACATGTGTTATGTACTACACTTTGTGCTGCTACAACACAACTGAGAAGGGGGGAAATGCACTGTAATTTTATGTTTGAACATTCATACACAAATTTCACACAGTCTAGACATAGTCTAGTAGTGCCACTAACCAGCAGCGACTTCTATGCAGGCAGATGTAGTAAAGGCAGATGCACCCAGCCTGGTGTTACAGGCAGAGGGGCATGGGGTTGGGAAGAACTGACAAAAGCAGAGGGGACGATGAGGGGAATGTCCAAGCAAGTAGGATAAACTATTGCAGAGTTATCTGTGACTACTGTAGATACTCTCATATCCAAATGAGCAAGTCACCCACCCATCTCTGAAGCATCAGAGAGAAAAGCATAACCAAAAATTAACAGAAAAGAAGCTAAAAACCACTAGAGCCTCAAGGCAGGCTAAGTCCTTATACAGAAACAATGCTGTTTTTCAACAATGTCTGTAATACACAGGCATATACTCTACCTTTAAAACACTTACCTGCTTCCTGAAGCAGCTGAAACACACAGCTAGTTGTCGTGTTGGAAATGGCAGCCTTCCCTTCCATTCGGTCCTTCCTAGCTGCATTTCCCGCCGTTATTTGGTCTTTTGACTGCATAAGAACACATCCCGGGATATCTGGCAGCTCATACACTTCTTTCGTTTTACCTTCATTAACTTTTTTACCAAGTTTCAGGTCTAGAGAGATAAAAACAAAACAAAAAAGAATCAGTTTTGCATTGAAAGGACCTGTTACTTCCGCACGCAAGCCCACAACATTCGCGTCCAAAGGGGGACAAGCTGGCCCCGCGCTTCGGGCAGTCACTACGAGGAGCTCGCTGAGCCCCCGCTCACGGCGCGATCTGGCCCCGTTCCCCCCGAGCAGCGAGGCCAAACCCCATCGCTCAAGGCTCCTGTCCCGGCAGCTCCGGCGGCAGGCGGCGGCGCTGCCCCGGCCGAGCCCCGCCGCCCGCAGCATCCCCCGCGGGGAGCTGCCCGCCGCCGCCTCTCCTGCGGGACGGGGGGCTCCATGCCCACCCTCGCGCTGCGGAGCGCCCACCCGCAAACCAAAGTAAGTATAATTCAGAGCTACGCGGGAAAACAGTTGGCTCCCGAGCACTTCTACCCCGAGCCTGCTGAACAGGCACCAGCTCCGCGAGACCGGCGCCCCCGACCCACCCTCCGACGGCCGCGCGGTTACCTGATGCTGCGGGGGCCATGGCTGCGGCGGGAGCAGGCGCGGGCACCTAGAGCACAAGAGNTGCGGACCGGGGGTGCGGTGCTCGCCCCCCCGCATGTAAATGAGGGCGGGAGGTGCCCGGCGGGCCACCGGGAGCC
>VWZD01001296.1:770214-1030982 GCA_013396695.1 Sakesphorus luctuosus
TAAGGGCCGGGGGGCTCGGGGGTCGCTCTCTGGCCGGACGGGGCCACCCTCCGGAACCGGCGGCGCCGTGCCGGGCCCGGGCCGAGGCGGCTGCCCCGGGGCTGGTCGGGGCCCCGCGCCCGCACGTGCAGCCGGGAGGGCCCCGGGTCGCGGACAGCGGGAGCGGCTGGGACGGGAGCGGAGCGGCGCTGCCGGGGGCCTGCCCGCCCCGGCCGGTCCCTTCCGCCCCGCGCCGGCGGGGAGCCCCGCCAGCATCCCGGAGGCGAAGCTTAAGGAACGCCCCGGCGCTTCCCGCCCCCCGGCGGCTGGGACGGGAGCGGAGCGGCGCTGCCGGGGGCCTGCCCGCCCCGGCCGGTCCCTTCCGCCCCGCGCCGGCGGGGAGCCCCGCCAGCATCCCGGAGGCGAAGCTTAAGGAACGCCCCGGCGCTTCCCGCCCCCTGGGGCCGGGCCCGCCGAAGGAGCAGCTCTCGGATGCCTTGGACCTCGGCTGCATCTCGCTTGAGTCGCATCCGCTGCCGGGGCCGCGCCACCGGCCCGGGCGTGAGCGGAGACCGCGGCGTGGCCGCTCCTCGGGCGACGGGGATGCGCCTCGCGCAGCGGGATGCGCAGCGGGTTGCGGGGATGCGCTCGCCGCCCCGTCCCAGCCACGCCGGGCGCTGACCTGCCAGCGGCGTGGCGATGCCCGGGCCGGCACTCTCGAGATGCTCTCGTTAAAGTGTAACTCACAGCAATGGAGGCTACTGAAACGGAGCATTTTTAGGCGCCTACTAACTATAGTGGATGGATTCATCACCATGATACAATAAAACTTCTACCTGGCATGTTTATGGCAACGTACAACAAACCTGACTCACTGTGATCCACCTGGATGCAGAGCTGCAGGAAGAAGTTTGGGTTCTGCTTCCATTTGGTTGGCATCCAAAGTATGAGTGTTAGGGCCTGACGTATACTAATACTTTTTTTCAGTAGTGCCGGAAAGGGATAGCCACCTTGTGGGAACACATGCACAGCCAAACACACACGTGCTCGTTTAGTGTAGTACATGCTGGGCTTGTGTAGTACACACGCCTGTATACTATGCCTATCTTCACAGTTGCAGAAAGTGTGCTAAATAAACACATTCCTGACAGTCTGCGTAGGTGGGCTTCTCTAAGTACACATGCACTGAAGAGATCCAGTATGTTATTTGTATTTCTGAGGCCACAGACATGTAAAGATTGCTCTGAAATTGTTTTTGGACCAACAGTAGGAAACCATTTACATACAGAATTTAGGTACTTTACAGTGGAATTTCATATCCTTTTCCTGGTAAAATGCTGCATCCCGACATGACTTTCATATCCTAATAATTCAATTTGGGCTGCTGGTATATCATTCGTAAGCTGTGTATATTTGCCAGTGTCCATCAAAAAAGTTTTACTGGGGAGTGATAGAGCTGAAGAATCCAAGGAACAAAGCCTTGTAATTAATAGCCACATTTTAGGTTGTGCCTTTTTTCTGCAAAGAGGCTCAAAAAGAGTCTTACTTCATCTGTGCTTACAGTTACACTCTTGGACCAGTTTCTTAGTTGGAAATAAAATAATAGATGTATTTTCATTTACTTTATTATCTTAATTTTCATTGCAACGTTAATTTTTCAATATGCGGTTTTTTCATCTCTTTTTTTCCTTTTCTTTCTGATGGGCACCTGATAAGTACATTTAATTTCCATAAGGTTTTTAATATTAGATATCCCCTGTGGAGGACTCAACTGTAGACTGTAATACTAATGTTACAACTGAAACTAAGCAGTTCACAAGTTCTATAGGAAGCTACACACCTAAAAGCATGCAGGCACTACCTTTGATTCTGATTTTCTAAACGATAATTTTATGTCAATATTTTTAAGGAATGCTTTCTTAGAGACATAAACATTGCTTTTGTCAAGTGAAATAGTCTGTTCAATTAGGAATACCTTTGCAAACACTCAATAAAATTATAGTAAGTAGCTGAGATGTTAATGTTCCCATTTCCTTCTTTAATGTTTCTCTCTAATCTCTTTGCACTTTTCCTACTGTGAGGTATAGAAGAGGTAGCATCCCTATCAGGAAGTAATAGGATAGCAGCTATTTTTCTTTCTACTTTTTGGAATGTATGTTGAGAACCAGAGTTAAGATTTAGCATTAACTGCACTAGTAAATTTCATTAAGCCCATTGTTTTAAAGTTTAAAAACTAATTAAAACATGCCTGTTAATAATAGGCCTTTAAATATAAGTAAATATGAAACAAAATTATAGCAAATATTAATGGACCATCCAAGTTAAGCCTAAGTGATGAACAGAAATTTGGCTACTAGAAAAAATAGTCCTTCAGTGTTGATGTTTGCAAATGAAAACTTGAAAATCTGAATACTGGATTAAGCCACGAAAATATTTAAGCATGTATTTAGTTGTGTGTGTTTGAGTGGTGCTCGATGCCTCAGTGAAACTGTTCTGCATGAAAGATTGGAGTGTGTATGTAAGCAAGGTTCTGCAGCCCACAAGTAGGCACATCATGAAAGATGAAAGACTTGAAATTTCACTAACATGACAGAAGCAGAAACAACTTTACAAGTTGTTTTGGGCTTTGTTGTTTTTTTCCTAATATAATTAACAATCAGCTGCTAGACTGTTAAAGCTTAAATTCACACTCCTTTGTATGTTAGAACATGGCTTTTTATTGGCTTTTACTTTATAATGGTGAGCTGTGAATTAAAATGAAAACCAGTATATTCCTACTTATAGGCTAATCAAGGCTTTCTACACACTAAGAACATTTTATCAGTTTGACGGCATTTGAGCATTTTACAGCTATATTAGCAGTGCAGGCTCATTATGTTTGAAACTTTAAATCTGCTAAAGTTAATGCTGTTACTCTGGCATCAATATTGACAAGGCTTAAAAGTGGATGTTCTAAATCATCTCTGCATTTTGTAAGACAGGGAACAAGGTCACTGCAAAATCCACTGACAGCATGCCAAAATAAAATCAGAGGATATTGGTAAGGAGAGGACTTTCTTTGGGGCGGTGAGGGAGGGAGGAGTTACTCTGAGTTACAAATTTATTAAACGTCATTTGAGACCTTGACCAGGACAAATTTGCAAAGCTAATCTTCGAACGAGTGTGATTTCTGTTAACTTTTTGGAAAATTCCCTGGAAAATATTTTTGGCAGTAATACTGTGTACTGAAAACCTGAGTGTATCCAGCTTTGTTCTGATTTTTGCAGGCAGAAGTCCTGTTAAGTCAGGGAATATTCCATGTCCCAACTCAGCTGGGCCTGTGTGTGAAATTTATTGAGTGTGAATGCTTGGCCAGTGTGCTTTTTGATACCTTTCCTGTTACTGTCCACCATTAAAACCCACACAACAAAATCCCGGTAATTGCCAATATAAGTTAATAATTTTTCCTTCTCTTTCAGTATAGTTTTTTCACTGGTTGCTTCCCATTAACCATCTGTCCCAATACCTACACCCAATACAGCATAATCAAAGTGTTTATCTACATTTTATATACAATGTCTTGGCTACAAGGTAGGTACTTTTTTAAGGCCATTTAGCAAGCTATTCGTATTATGACTTACACCTTGAATCTTTCAAACAAAAAACTTGAAACTGCAATAGCATTTCGATGGGAATTTTGTGAGGAACACGGATATGTTACAGGTAATGATCCTGAAATTTGGTATGTAAAATATTTACCTCTTCCTTTCATCTCAAGAACACGTTATGAGTTCAGCAGACCTTCACTCCCAGGTGCAAGAACTGTAGTGTGAAGTTTTTAATAGTCTAAATACAGATTTTGTGATTAATCTTATTTCTGTGTGAATTCCCTATGGAATATATGGGGTAAGATACATGTCTATCTAGTGATTGAGTCTGTAAGGTGTTTTAAGAGAACATTTGTGTTGTATGTGCTGCTAAAACATTCCTGACTACTTTCAGAGACACTGAATGTGGATCTAGAAACAGTTTTTATCTTTTAGTTATATCTTGGCTTAAGTTTTTAGGCCATTCTGTGCTGCAGGTGCTGACAGCCCTGTTTAGTTACTTGCCCTGCCACAAAGCTTTCTCCTGCAGGAAGAGAGGAGGAGCAAGGCCTTTTTGCTGTGGTGGGCTCCTATATCTGCTCAGTTGTTTTACATAACATCTTGCAGGGCTCAGGCTCCTGCATGCTCGTTTTTGGGAAAGTGAAGATAAGACAGATTTCCATTCTAACCAAGTTCAGGTCGCTTAGATGTACATGTCACAAAATGCAGTTCGGTCTAAGCTCCTATCTTTGGACGTCGACTAAGCAACTGGAATAAGATAATGTAAGACTTCCCATAACATTAACCTAACTGTGGAGTTTGTGTGATACTGTTCATTTTTCTTCACATTGACTTTAGTTAAATCATCCATGTAGGCATCTTGCATCTCTCGAGTAATTTTCACAGGATTGTTCTGTTGGCTTGTCTGCTCATGCCTTAAATTTGAGAGCCCTGCACAGAGGGAGGGTTGTACACAGCACTGGAGGCTCAGACTGGGTAATGCGGTTCAAGTAAACTGTTCTGGCTTCACTATCTGCCACGCCTTACATTACCATTCCCTGAACAAAAAAAAAAAGCAGGGTTGTTTGGAGGGGCTTTTTATTAGGTTAGTTTTAATTTAAATCAGTTCTGTCAGTTGGGCAACCAGTTGGCCACATGGATGCTTGTACCAACACAGAGGAGACCTTGCCTAATAAGAAACAAAGGATGACTCTGGAGGCAGAGTCTTTGAAGCCCAAAGTCATGCTGATAGTGCTTGTGGACCCACCATCGCTGCAAGCATTTCTTCCTGAAGCTCATTCTCCAGGTGTTTGGCCCAACGAGGTGTAAAGTGACCCATCCATCTTAGTGAATGAGTGCACTTCAGAAAAGAATAGAACTTTTTAATGTGTATCAGAGTGGTGGTAGCTCGATTTATCTGCTACACCTCGAAATTTCAGGATTGCCATTTGCAAACTGGGGAGGAGACAGATTTGCCCTGGCTAATCTTGATGGCCATCTGGCAATAATGCAGGTATTTAAGGAAGGAGAGGAGCATAGATCTCTGTTTTTTACAGGATTGATCCCCTTTCTATCATTGTTTGATGGTGGTTTTGATTTTTAAGCTAGACTGTTTTCATGATTTAATTTATATTAAGATTCCCAGGATCAGTTACAGGGAAACAACTTGTTCTGGCCTTTCTGCTGAAAAAGAACCACATTGTGGATCTATGTCTAAGAAAAGCTCTCCTCCCAAACCACTAGTCCTGTGGTAGTGCCCTGCACAGAACCATTTAGCATGTGTCAGATGGTGTCTCACGTTCCATTTAACTGGCCCGTTAGCGCATCTAGAATAAATATTGTGTGACTGTAATAAATGCAAAGCTGTGATCACAGCAGAGCCACAACACAAGCTCAAGTGAATATAAAAATACACTGGAAGGATGAGTTGTAATAACGAATACTATTTTTGAAGGGACATTTTGAGAATGTTGCTTCAACCCAGCAACATTCCTATTAGCCCATTGTCACTACCCCAGGAGATGCTGTCCAAAGGAGACAGATCAGAGCTCTAGACAACCAGAATTCTAAATGTACAATATTTATGTTAATTTTATCTCTTAGCAAAAAGTGATGTGGAATCATCTACAACTGCAATGAAGAAAGGTTGTCTTGATGCCACTTTATCTGTCTCAGCAGCCTATATATTCAATTGATTGATATCTTTGTAAATGGGAGTTGCACCTAAATATTAGATGACACCAAGTGCCCCATCTTGCACTTGACATCTCTTACCATCTTTGACTGACAATAAATGAACAGCAGGGCAGAAAGAGACAGCTTTATGACAAAACAATTACAAAAAGCAAGCTATGCTTTGCAAACATAAAGCAGAATAGAAGTGGAATCCTACACAGAGGAAAGTCCACCTTCTTCGGACATTTGTCAGATAAATCCTGCTTTCTGGAAAGTTTTTTTAGAAAAAAAACCTTTTACTTGGAAAGCCACTTGAGTTCTTTTTTTCTGTCAGTTCTCGCTTCATGTCTACCATCTAGTGTTGATATGAGCAGATTTCAAGTGAAGACTGCAATTGTGCTCTGCAGTTCTGTGCTCTGACCTGCTGAGAAAGCAGTGAAGTCCTTTCCCTGGGGGCTTTTGGGCCATTCTCACCTGAACAACAGCATTTAAAACCATACATATTGAAAGATCTGCCTATTTTAATGAATAAAAGTTTATTTTTTATTTTCTGGAAGAAGAGAAATTGTTTGTTTGGGGAACATTATACTCATTGACAGCAAGGTTTGGGAAGTTTTGGATCCTTGTGTATCATGCAGAATTTAAAGTCAAGTTTGTCATCTCTGCAGTGCTAACTGCTTCCCTCAGGTTAGCATTTTTTCTGGAAGGACAGTCACCCTGCAATGAAAACAAGCTTTCCGCTTGTCAGCATTAGGCCTCGCACAGCTGGGAACTTGCTGAGCTGCTTCAACTCGCAGAGTTTTTCTTTACCAGCTGGGCTAGTCTTGTATCAGGTTAGTGAGATAAACTAGCTAATAAGGCATCCAGCAGGAATTGTATTGCTCAAAATAGCATGGGAAAAAAAGGGAATGTTCTTGTTGAAATGAGTTATCAAATCAATTTTAGCTTTGCACTCAAGAAAGGTAGAGCAAAACATGTAAGTGATGCATATTATTTTCAGTACAGTTATTTCAAAAATAATTATAATTTAAATTGAACTAAACTATTTAAATGTACTGAATTAAGACCAGATCACACATTTCTCTGGTTCATATGTGGAAGTAGCACACTGTGATTTTAGTACTGTTGGAAATGGTGAGGTCTTCAGCTGGCTTAGCATGTTCTGTACAGATCCCTGTCTGTTGTGATGGCAGCAGCATCAGACCTAGTCCGCCTACCAAAGACAACAGTTCTGTATGCAAGTAATACAATGCAAGTTCAAGGATGTACCTTTGAACCAACTCATTGTAAAGAGAGAGTTTTAAACCAATGTTGATACTGGTATTACAAGCCAAAGGAAATTTACACTGAGAAATCAACGTAAAATGTGAAAAGTGGTAGATGAGCATACACAGGATCAACTGTATAATCATGTCACTGTATAACTGAATATGATCAAACTATTATTTTTATGGATATTTCTCTTGACTTCTCAGAATGGTTTTAAAAATGTGAGTCAAATTACAGATAAAATCCACCTTGGTGAAAAGTATTCGCCTTAGTAATGCCTCTGATAAAGAAATTGACAGGAAATTAATTACCATAGAACAGGAAACAAGGCATTATATCCAGTAATATTTTGTGTAAAGTTTTAGGAAGAGGGACTTAGGTGGAATTTAAGCCTCTGTATGTAAAGAAACCTGCTGGCTATTGCTGCTGCAGTAAGGACTTGACTGTTTGACTTCAGCTGTGCCCTTGTGTGCCCAGAACTGACTTGGCTTTGGCAGGGCTGTGCAGGTCTATGCCCAAACATGACTGACATCTAGAAAGGGGTTGTTTTGCTTGAATACACCGAAAGGAAGAACTTGCAAGTGCGAAGGAAAACCCTGCAAATGCATGCCTCATGAGCAATACAGACTGTAGAGTACTTGCACAATCACAAAATGAAGTAGTGTCTAGTAGGATTTTGCAGAATAACCATTAGTTATGGCATGGCATTTGTCTCTGACCTTGTCGTTGTTCCCTACACTGTTCCTGTGTTTTCTGTACTTCAGTGGTTACTGGACAAGGCAGACCCCTTGCCAAGTACACAGCCTGAAACCCATAGCTGCCCCTTCTATATGGGCATCAACTCTTTGTTCTTTCTGGCTCATTGAATTCTCCAGTTCATTGCTACACAGCACCAAGCCTTCAGTGGGCAGAGAGGATGTTCCCCCACACAAGCATACACAGGAGGAGAGGCTAGGAGGAGGGTAAATGCTGGTAAAGGAGTTAAGAATTGTGATTCCCCCTCCAGCCCTGCCTAATCAAAAAAGAAGTTCTCCTTTGGCTTCAATTGTTTGGTTAATTGCAGAGGACTAACTTGGAAGGAAGACTGTAGAGATCGTAGTTGGAAATGATGGGATGAAATTTTAACTGTATATGTTTTCTTTGATCAGTAAAATTATTATTTTCTTTCAATTAAGTCTCATAACTTGTTTCAGTTTAAGTGGCTGAAGGCAACTCTATTAAAGGGAAGCAAGTATGTACTCATGTTAGTAACCTACACTTATTTCATTTCCTACTACTGAAGAGAACTCTATTTGCATGCTAATTTCATAGAAAGTTCATTAAACCAACCTGTTTTATGGCTGATGGATCAACATACAGCTGTGCTCTGTTGAGGTCTTGCATTTCTTCCTGCTTACAGAGCCTTTCAAACAGTAACTTTTTGCCTTCTGTTACTGTGTGCACTCTCTCTGTTAATAGCTTTTGGAAGTGGAGTATGGGGTTTTCAGAAGCACTTTTCTTAAGTGGAATAGGTGACACCTCTGTGGACAAAAGCAAAGTACACAGAATGGACAAGTCAATGAACTGCTGACACTGAAGTTTAGCACAAGCTAGATTTTCCTAAAGCTGTTCTTCTGTTCTGCTCTTTTGGCAGGCATTGCCTGGTGTTGTGTAAGGGGTCATTGTATAACAGAGTAGGAATGCAGCAGACCTTTTAAAAATCACTTTTATCTGACTCTTGAGTTATACCTAGCTACAGCCTTCTCCAAGATGTACTTACATAATAGGGAATACACAAAAGTATATTTAATCACACAGAGTTAGTCCTGTTAATACAGTTTGTGATGGTGAACTGAGCAGACTGAATTCAAAAATGCCATTTTTGGATCATTTATGTTCATCTGTCTGTAGACAAGACACGTTATTATTAAAAATAGGGGTTTGTCATCCTTCATTGTTCAGTTTCCTCATTATTTAGGGATTGACAATTCTGCATGACCTTTCCTATATCAGATTGTATGCCATGCATTTCTGTCCTTCCCACCATTTTTCTCTCTCCATGATTCTGTACTGTGTCTTCTCTTTGGAATAGCTGTTTTAACCTGCTTACTTGTGTACAACTCATTAGACATTATATGTTAGACATGATATATCTAAACGTGTAATTTCTCCTTTTGTTTACAAACACGTAATGTAATATGAGGAAATCACATCCATGACTGATACTGTCCCTATTTTCCCCTTAGCAACGCAGGCAATTCAGACATCTTGTTTTCCTGAGGCCCACATTTTTATCAAAACTCTTCATTTGCAGACTGTTATGAGGGAGAGCTTGTGGTTTGTTGCTTGGTGTTAAGTTCTGGGAATTTTTTTTTTAGCTTTTTGAATGGAAATGAAAATGTGGCATCCAATTCAACAGCAGTGTATAGATGCTTTTAAAAATCAGGGGCTCTTACCATCATTAGATGTTTTTCTCTTGATACTCAAGGATCCTGTGTTTGCTGTAAGATCTCCCACTGAAACACAGAAGAGAAAAACAAGGTGACTAAGTATTTTGCAGAGATTCTTAAGGCACCGTCTGTCACACACCAAAAATTTTACACTACCAAAATACATACACTTGGACAAGTGACCTGGAGCAATGAAAATGTACTAGAAAAGTTAGGTGCTGGGTTGGCACACAAAATCAGAGTGGAGACACGTTTATTTGGCAGATGCCTCAAATAGATTATAACTAAAGATTCTTTTCTGAAACATTATTATTTTACCATCTGCCGTATCAGCATTCACAGCCCTTTTCTAGCATGTTAAAATGTAAACCAGCCAGTTTGGCTCAAATATTCTTGGTGTTGATAAATGCCATTCATGGCGAGCAGAAATGACCATAGATTATAACTAAAGATTCTTTTCTGAAACATTATTATTTTACCATCTGCCGTATCAGCATTCACAGCCCTTTTCTAGCATGTTAAAATGTAAACCAGCCAGTTTGGCTCAAATATTCTTGGTGTTGATAAATGCCATTCATGGCGAGCAGAAATGACCAGTCATATCTTCAGTTTCTGTATTTGGAAGAAAATATATCTGGAGATGGAGGTTGAGCACAACGAGGCAGGGGAGAAGCAGTGATGTCATCCCATAGCTGTGTGGATCTCATTCCAGCCTGCACTAATGTACTACTGTGTGATGCTCTTGGACATCAAATTAGGGCTCTGACTCATGACTGGGGACAGCTGGCTTAAGGATGGTTTCAGCAGTTCCCCTTTAAGCTGTCCAGCTACTCTCTGCTGCAGAAATGGTACAAGTCCTTAACTAACATTTGTCAAGTTGCAAAATTATCTAATATATTGAGAACAATCAGAATTAGTTCTGGTTTACCATAGCTCATTGAACTCTAAGCTGCAGAGATGCAGTTGCTTCTACAAGAGCATCTTATATGCCTGGAGGAGGGGCAGGTGGCCCTGAGTGCTGCAGCAGTTGGCCAGTCATGAGAACCCTTTTAGCAGACACAAGATTAGCTGTGTGGTTCCAGATCAGAAGACTTCTGATACCAAAACAGAAGTAAACTCCCTTTTGAAAACTGAATCTGCTTTAGCCAAATTAATAATTACAAGTGCTCAAATAGACGTCACTGCCCTGGATTTTTCTCTCACTTGACTGTGGTGTGAACTGAATTAATAGTTTGGTTTTTTGGAATCCTTGCACTTGGCTTAGTCGCTACAGGTTTTTGAAGTTCTAAATGGTATGAGCTTGCAGCTCTCTATCCATCAGACTTTACATGCCTGCTGTAGGACCTCTAAAACCTGCCATTTTCTAGCACCATTGCATTATACCTCACTTAGGCTTCCAAAAGCAAAAATTCTCCAATGACATTGAACACATCAGGTGTTTCCACTTTTTGTCAATGTTCTCATTTCTGCCTGCCTCTATAGACCATCTGTGTTCCCTGTGTGACCATGCAGATACAGCTTCCTCCGTTATTTTCCCTCCCCATTTCTGGCCATGCATTTTATCCCTACAGGACGGCTCAAGAGGCAACCTTAAAACGTTTCACTTTAAGCACTCTATCTTATAACTGAAGTTTTTATTACCTGATAGGAGACTTGAACTTTCACATCCCTCACAGGCTGAGGGACCCAGAGGCTGTTTTCTTAAGAGACAGTCAACTTCATCGTAAAATCTCATTTTTCTCCTGGGATTTCCAAGATAGTCATTTTCTTTCTGCAGTGCGCGGTATTCATATTTTAGGTTCTTGTACTTTGTGCGACATTGTTTCCAGTCTCTCTCTATACCATGTTTCATTAACCTTCTGGCAATTTCCTCAAATATTTCTTTATTTCTTGTGGCCCCTTCAAGCATTTGTTGTATCTTTTCATCTGACCATATGTTTATCAAAGCTCTGACTTCATGATCACTCCAATGTTTTCCTGCTCCAGTATCATGAACTGTAATAATTTTAAAGTGATTTTGTGCTTCTTCCAAGGGAATGTGATTGTCTGAAAATATAAACAAAACAACTAAATACCATAAATATATGCTGAATATACATGTATTAAAGTGTAATTTTAACTAATTATTAATCTTTTAACTTTACGATGTTAATATCCATAGGTGATTACTTCTCTGTTAAGTATGCAAAATATGTAGCAAGTGGAATCTCTCCAAGGCATCTAAAATTCACCATTTTGTCAGTGTAATTTTGTTGCTGTTGTCAAGTTAAGGACAGATGTATTCAGGTGTTACATGTAGGAAAGAAATAGCCCTTAAGCTTTAAAGTACAAGATTTCAGCATTGGTAAGAAAATGGCTTTCCAGTGTGGTTTCAAATTAAAAGGGCAAGGCAAAATATCATGCAAATGAAAATGTTACTTGAGATTCAGTAAAAGAAAAAGAAAACTTCAGATGCAAAAATATTCAGAAGTAGGCAGATGCTGCTCGTAAGATAAGTACAGAAGGCCAAGTTTTACTACAGTATTAATGCAAGTTCTGCTCATGACAGGGCACAGAGCTATGAAACTAATTTTTAAGTTTAGTGATTAAACTAGACTGGAGTAAAGTAGAAAAGTACAGCTGTGTTTACATTATAGATCTGATTGCTCCAGCTTTGGTAGTGAAATTACAATGCAAGTTATTTCAGAATAAATGCATGGAAATTAATACTCACCTGTTTTGACTATCTGTTTTGCTACTGGTGTACAAGATCTGTCTTCTGAGGTAGTGCTTATAGAATCATCATCTATAGAAACACAGTTTTAAATAAAATAGACTTGGACAAATAAATTACTAATATTATTGTCATCCTCTCTAGGAAATACTTACCTTCACTTAAAAATCTCCTAACCTTAGTCTAACCCATTAGTTATAGAATTAAAGAATCACAGAATCATAGAATTATTTAGGATGGAAAAGACCTCTAAGATCAAGTCCAACCCTTAACCCATTACTGGCAAGTCCACCACTAAACCGTGTCCCTAAATGCCACATCCACATGTCTTTTAAATATCTCCAGGGTGTGGACTCCACTGCTTCCCTGGGCAGCCTGTTCCAATGCATGACTTTACTTCTGGGGAAGAAATTTTTCCTAGTATCCAATCTAAACCTCCTTACATGCAATTTGAGGCTGTTTCTTCTCATCCTGTCACTTATTACCCTGGAAGAGGGAACTGACACCCACCTCACTATACTGTCCTTGCAGGTAATTGTAGAGAGCAATAAGGTCCCCCTCGAGCCTGCTTTTCTCCAGGGTAAACAATCTCTGTTCCATCAGCCACTCCTCAGCAGACTTGTGCTCCAGACCCTTTACCAGCTCCATTGCCCTTCTCTGAACCTGTTCCAGTGCCCCAGTCTTTCTTCTTGCAGTGAGGGGCCCCAAACTGAACACAGGATTTGAGGTGTGGCCTTACTAGTGGTGAGTACAAGGGGACAATCCCTTTCCTTGTCTGGCTGGGCACACTGTTTCTTATGCAAGCCAGGATGCCATTTGCCTTCTTGACCACTTGGACACACTGCTGTATCATATTCAGCAGCTGTAAACCAGCACCCACAGGCCCTTTTCCACTGGGCAGCTTTCAAGCCCTTCTTCCCCCAGCCTGTACCTCTGCATGGAGTTGTTGTGAACCAAGTGCAGGACCCAGGACTTAGCCTTGTTGAACCTCTTACCACTGTCCTTGGCCCACTGATCTGGCCTGTCCAGATCCCTCTGCAGAGCCTTCCTACCCTCCAGCAGATCAACACTCCTGCACAACTTGGAGTAACCTGCAAACTGACTAAGGGTTTACCTGATCTCATCCAGATCATTGATGAAGAGATTAAACAGGGCCAGGGGAACACTGAGTCCTGGGGAACACCACTGATGACTGGCCACCAGCTGGATGTAACTCTACCACCAGTTTCTGGGCCTAGCCATTCAGCCTGTTTTTCACTCAGTGAAGGGTACAGCTGTCCAAGCCACAAGCAGACAGTTTCTCCAGGAGAATGCTGTGGGAGATGGTGTCAAAGGCTTTGCTGAAATCCAGGTGGACAATATCCACAGCCTTTCTCTCATCAACAAAGGGTCACCTTGTCATAGAAGGAGATAAGGTTGGTCAAGCAGGTCTTGCCTTTCCTAAGTCCATGCTGGCTGAGCCTTCGTTCCCTGGTTGTCCTGTACATGTTTCAGGATGGCACTCAAGATGATCTGTTCCATAACCTTCCCTGGCACCGAGGTCAGGCTGACAGCCCTTCTTGTAGGTGGGTGTTACATTTGCCAAACTCCAGACAATGTGGACCTCCCTGATTACCTCCCTGATTAACCAGGGCTGCTCATAAATGATGGAAAGTGTCTGAGCTCTTCCGCTGGCTCCCCCACTACCTCTGGGTAGATGCTATCCTTCTCCAAAAACTTGTGTATGTCTCAGTGGTGTGGCAGATTGTCAACCATTTCCCTTTGGATTATGGGGTCTTCCTTGTGCTCCCCATTCCTGTCTTCCAGCTCAAGGGGCTGGGTACCCTGAGGATAATTGGTCGTGCTATTGAAGACTGAGGCGAAGACAACGTTAAGTATCTCAGCCTTTTTCTCAACTATTGTGTTTTCCTCTGCATCCGATAAAGGATGGAGATTCTCCTTAGCCCTTTTTGTGTAGCTGATGTATTTATATAAATATTTTTGTTGCCCTTTACAGCAGTAATCTGATTAAGTTCTAATGGGGCTTTAGACCTTCTCATTTTGATCCCTGTATAACATTTATGGTATCTTTTTAGTCCTCCTGAGTTACCTGCCCCTGCTTCCAAAGGTCACAGTCTCTTTTTTCACCTGAGTTCCAGCCAGCTCTCTGTTCAGCCAAGCCAGTCTTCTTCCTCACTGACTTGTCTTTTGGCACATGGAAAATGGCTTCCCACTGTGCCCATAAGATTTCCCTCTTGGAGAGTGTCCAGACTTCCCAGACTCCTTTGCCCCTCAGAATTGCCTCCCAAGGGACTCTCTCAACCAGTCTCTTAAACAGGCCAAAATCTGCTCTCTAGAAGTCCAAGCTAGCAGTTCTGCTGACCCCTCTCCTTACTTCCTCAAGAACTGAAAAGTATCATTTGGTGACCACTTTGCCCAACCACCACATTGCCCATCAGTCCTTCTCTGTTCTAAAACACCAGGTCCAGTGAGCACCTGTCCCCATTGGCTTGCTCACCAGCTGTGCCAGGCAGTTATCTGCCACACACTCCAGGAACTGCCTAGACTGTTTCCTCTCTGCTGTGGTGTATTTCCAGCAGACATCTGGAAAGTTGAAGTCCCCCAAAGGGCCAGTGATTGTGAGAGTTCTCCCAGCTGCTTTTAAAATATTTAATCTGTCTCTTCACCCTGGCTGGGTGGTGTGTAAGAGATTCCCACAAGGATACCTACCTTTTCACCTTCCACCAGTTCTTACCCATAAACACTCAACTAGCATCATCCTATTTAAGCTCTAGATAATCCAAACACTCTCTAACATACAGGGAATCCCACAGCTTTTCCTTCCTTGCATATCCCTTCTGAAGAGTTTTATAGTCAGCCATTGCAGCACTAGTTGTGAGAGTCTTCCCACTGTGTATCCAAGATGGCAACTATATCATAGTTTTCCTGCTACATAATGGCTTCCAGCTCCTCCTGTAGTGTGTGCATTTGGTGTAGGTGCAGCTCAGTTAGGTTTTTGATCCCACCAGCTTTCTGGGGAGAAGCTGTAGTTCCTACATGGCCTCTCTCAGGCATTTCTGTGATTTTTAACCCCTGTGTCTTTGCTGCCACATGGATCTTCATCCCCTCACTCTACTGGGACAACAGATCACAGGACCTCTAGCACACAATCCCTCAAACAATGGTGTGCTTCCCCCAGGTTAATCTCTAACAAGTCTGGGTTTGTTGCTTTCTGCCTGCAAATGTAGTTTAAAGCTGTTTTACTGAGCCCTTCTAACTCCTGTGCTAAGATGATTTTCCCCTTTGACACAGGTGCCTGCAGGTTTGGTGTCATGTAAACAGAACCATGATCAAAAAACTCAACATTTTCCTTGTGACACCAGGCTTGGAGACAGGTATTGATCTGATGGCTTTTCCTGTTTCTTCTGTCATCATTCCCTGCAACTAGACAGACAGAAGAGAACACTACTTGTGCTCCTAATCCCTTAACTAGTTGGTCCAAGGCCTTGAAGTGTCTCTTGATTCTCTCAGACTTCTATTTTCAACTTCATCACTCTGTCTACCTGAAAAATCAGCATTCTTAAAATCATCTATGGACACCAAAACCCAGCTTTGCTGGTTCTGGGCTCATTGCCTCATGCTTAGACTTGTTTGAGGCTGCCTGTTCACTTTTTGTGGAATTACTTTTAGGTTTGGGAGGAAGAGAAAGATTAGTTCTCATTGCTTTGGTAGGGGATGTCATAGACCAATTATCTTCAATACTGTTTTTGCTAAGGGGTAGAAGTAGATATTCCTTATATTTTTTGGAAAACTGAGTGCTTAGTGTAGGCTCTGTCAGAAACAAGAGGCTGTGAATAAGCAGGTTCATTTGATATGCTTTCTATAATGGTACTTGCCAATATATGGCACAGAGTAGTACTTGGAATTCATATTTGCTCTGTAACTTGTTTTCTCAGGTCATTTGGCAAATATTGTTTTTCATAAGTCACGTGCAGGAATAAATTTTATACCTGTGGAAAACTTTAAATCAGAAATAATACTTATATGTGTGATTTACTTGAGGTACTAGAAAAAAGTGGTTTTTCATAAACAGGCACTCTATAACCCTTGAGAGAAAACTCTTGCATCTTCCTTAACACTTGCAGCTATTGGAAATGGGCCAAAATGGAACCGTAGGTCTTCTCCTAGCCTCTTAATGGATTTATATTTTTAAAAGCTATTACCCAGACCCCCCATGGTTTTAATTCATGTGCTCCTTCTCTCAACCCTACTGTCTCTCTAATCTCTTTCTGTCTTTGGTTGTGGCACTTGTGTAGTGCCAACTTATGTGATTACTGTCCTCAGTTGGGTATTACATGACAGGAACAGGGAATTTATGTGTATAGGGCAGTCAGTTGATCTTCATGACATTTTATTTCTTTGCTTTGCATTTGTGTGACCTCGCTATGTCTCTCAACTTTCAGGGTCAAAGATTTACTTTATCCTCAATGTAACTTGTGTTTTTATGTGTCATTGTTGTGATAGCACTGCTCTGATGTTGCCCTCTGTGTCATACTTGCAACAGTTGCCTTTAATACTCAAAATCAGCCAATGCAAACAGTTGTAAAGGTTGTGTTGCATTGGGTGTCTCAACATCCAAATTTTAGATAACGTAATTGCCAAGAAAGAAGCTCTTCCCTGAAATATGCCTGATGAGTACAATAGAAATATTCTTACAGTAGGAACTTTAGGTGTCAAAGGCCAAAGAACTGCTGTTCACAAAATCACTATAATTGACTTTTTTTTTCTCCATTAACTTCTGCATACAAACAGCACTACTATAAAGTATATTTTGGTCCAGGGGGTCAGGCCACTAGTTTTCAGTGTCATTCGTTATGTCCTCTGGTGCCTTTTTTTCATAATCTTCTATGGTTTCTGTGCTAATTTATTCCATAATATTAATATCCCTGCTATGTTCTAATGTTAAATTTTAACATTTTAAATAAAACAAATCTTCTCCTGATTACTTGTCATTGAATATATTATTTCTGCATATTGTTGAGGCACTGATTTTAGTTTTACTTGTAAAATAATTGAGGATATTTATGGCAATTGTTTGATAGTGAATAGTCTGAAATTTCATGCACTGTCATGAAGTAGTTTGAAAATACAGACAAGGTATAAAATGTTTGGAGTTTCTGCGGCAGCTATCTAGCTCTGCAGTTTATCCTCTCTGGGAACTGTGTAAGTAGAACAGTATTTCTGTTACAATCAACTGCAGACTAATCACATCTAGCATAAAAAGAAGCATGTTGTGTGAGAAAATAAGATTTTGTTGCAATTATAGGAAGGAGGAATAACAGTTTATACATTGTTGCACTATGAAATCAAGCAAAAACTGTCTTTAATCAATCATCAAGAAGTAGAAAAAATGTAATTTTCCAGGATAATATAAGAACCTTAGAAATCTGCAATTTGCAAGACAATCAAGACAAAGTCTTGGCCTACCTATGTCAATTGTCTCCTTCTTTATTTGTGTGGCTTCCAGAGCTGCTGGGGTGGAATTGACAAAGTCCCCCTCATCCTCAAGGATTTCTGTAAAAAATAATAATTTACAGAGTTCTTATTAACTAAGCAGATCTTGAGGGATGTCTTGAGAATCACCAACTTCAGGATGCCATTAATAACTATTGTTAAAGATCTCCTCTCTTAAGACATTAAAGCTGTCATTTCTCTGCAGTAGTGGGTTTAAGAGCAGAGTGTACCCAATTATATATAAAAGTACGTCCAGAACATCACATAACACCTGCATAAAATTAGTTTATGTGTTAAATGTGCAAACTTCAGTTATTTAAACCTGGATCAGAATTTGTAGAATGGTTTGCTGATTATGGTTGTAAGACATATAGTAATTGATGAACATCTGGGCAGCAGAACAGGCAAAACAGTGACTTTCATAAGAGGTGCAATAAGTACTGGAATTATTTAAAGACTCAAAAGTGAGTGATGCCAAAAGTGCCTGAATCAGCCCCAAAATGGGTAAGGTCCCCAGCATAGCATCATGGTGCTGTCCCTGAACAGCTGATCTGCAAGGCTGCCTGCCTGCCTGCCTCAGGAAGACAGTGTACTAAAAGCCTGTCCTGAGAGTTTCCCCACTGCTGCAGCTTGTGAGGGGTTTACATCACACAGTAGGGTGACAGAAGTGTCCCTGGGCTCCCCTCTATGGGGAGGAGATCTCTGCTACTCTGCCATTGGCCTGCTGGTGTTTAAAGGAGAATTCCACCCCTCAGGCAGGTGGATGATGCAAGTGGTCTAGGCTATCCTCACTTCCAGGTGAGGACACTGCTCTACAGAGATTAAATGGTGAAGGCCACACAACAGATCAATGACAGCAGTTGGTGGCTCCCAGCCTGTTCTCAGTCCACTCAAGAATATTGCCCCTAAACATTGAGCAATAAGGTTTAATCTAGAGCCATTTTATTAAAAATTACCCCCCCAGATCAATACAGCCTTGTTTGCATCAGATGTTCTTTACCATGTGGCGGGCATCATGTGCCTTATTTTTGATGTTTCTCTTAGTGAGCCAAGAATATGAGTAGGGAGCCTGGCTTTTTTTCTAAGGCACCTTTCAGGGTTTTTGGCGGGAGGGCACAAGAAGACCAAGACTGAGCCAAATAGAACAAGCCATCAACAGTTTCTGGCATGGATAAAACACAGTGTCTCCATCTGCATTGTTCAGTGAAGCTATAGACATTTGCCAGCAAATATGCTTAATCTCTACTTTGTGTTTGAAGCACTGCTCTCAAGGCCACCAGAGCAATGCTGTCACAGTCTTTCCTTTTACCCGCTCAGACTGATACAAGCTCTGTTCTCTTTTGGCACTCTGTCACTATCACTAATTATCCTGTTTTCTGGCTCATGAAGCAAGATTAGTAATTTGTCTCCTAATCCTTACTCTCATGTGTGTCTTGTATAGTATAAAAGGGAAGTGGTAAACTTCAAAGCTATGGAAAACTTTCAGTATGTGGCTTACATTTACCCTCCAACAGCGCACAAAGTTGCTGTCTTCTCTGTTATACAGATCTATGAGTGTGGATTCAGAAAACTTGGATGCACATTTAATTAAAATTTTGTGTCTGCAGCCCAAATATGCTTAGGCTAAGCCAGTGAATAATCAAGAATTTTTGGTTTTGCACTTCTCTGAAACACTACTTCACACTAGCCTGGGCCATATGTATTAAAACGTTATCTTTTTACTTTATATCTGTACATTTTGAAGTTCCAAGCACACCGCTGGAAGTGTTCAAACCAAAGTTAAGTACCTGAATACGTACTGACTTAAGAGCTTAACTTTAAACAATGGATTTTTAAAAGCCCTTGCTTAGGAATGTATCTTGGCAGTGTCATGACTTATTCCAAATTTGTTCTGAGAGGGACATACAGTAAATTATGTGAGGCACCAAAAAATGCTAAAAAACGACAAGAAAAGTAATTTGTTTGAAGCAAAATACTTGTTCTAGGTATTTTTAAGAACATTAAGATTTTGGCATTCCTTAGATACCTGTTTCCATCTCCACTGTTGTTCCTTGGCACTTTAGATTTAATCAAACACCTATACACAGTCTGGTCATACTCCAAAGTCTGACCCGTGTTGAATGTACATGGAGTTTGAATTGACAGACTACTACCTATGTAAACTGAAGAAACTGGCTCTTCTGAATAGATTTCTGTACTTAACTGCCCTTACAGTGATCGCATGAAATAGAAAATATCTGTGAAAATAACTAAGTAAGGGTTTTTTTGCAGACAGATTCAGTGTGGGACATGTTTCACCAGAAGAGAGAGCAATCTGCAGTGCCCCCAGCCTGTCCCAGACGGCTTTAGCTGAACCCCAGCGGGGCTGCGGATTGCTGTGGTACTCCTGCTCCCCCAGCTGGGCAGTGCTGACAGCGACAGGCTATGCAAGAACTGTGAGGATTTATTTACCTCTGTCTTGCCTTTCTAAGGTGGGTATTTGCTGCCCTTTGAGTAACAAATACATATTGGCAGCGGAGAAAAACAATACCATGACACATGAAATAATTAGATGTTTTCCTGAAACTGGTGTATTTGTCCTTTGACTAACAGCATCTTAGTATTTTCCTTACTCTAGTGTATGGCAAACCTGATTGGGCTATTTATATAGACTGAAAGCGGTGACAGCGTTACTGTGGCTCATAACTCAAATTCTCATGTAAGATCTGAAAGCACATGCGCTCCTGAGACAGCTCGTGTGTCTTGTGTGCACTTCCACAGCTGCAGCTGCCAGAAGGCAGATGTCTGCCCAGGATAGCTCCAATATATGTAGCCAAGTGTATGTATAACTCTGGCTGCAGAGCACATTAACTACATGTACACATTAGAAAGATACCCTGATATGAGGTTAACTAAATTCTTGTCTATGTCCAAATGGTGGTTTTTACAATTTTTTTTTAAAAGGCTTACAAATTATATAAATTTCATAATTTCATGCCTGTTGAGAAACGATTTTCTACAAAAGTTGTGTTGAATATGGAGTAGCTCTTAAAAAGTCAGTCACATCCTAAATGCTATTGGTCGTCAGACATTACTGATATCAAAGAACCAATGTAAGTATCACTGCCCAATTGCCCTTTTCACTATTTATCAGCAGGTAAATTTATGATTACAGAGGTGCATAGAATCTCTTATTTACCAGTTTCTCACTTCCAACTTAATTGAACTGTCTAGGTACCACAGTTAGAGGGCAAAGGGTCTCCATGATGATGTAAACATAAAAAGTATGTATCTTCTCTCTGCTTTATGCAATACCTAATTCTGTTACCATTAATAACAATAAAGGCTAAGTGTCTTTTACCCCCTGTGATAAAATTATTTGAGTAAATATTGTTTGGGAATGAAGGAAAGAATTTCGGAAACTGAAATGGTTACTGATAAGGCATAGTTTTGCCCTCTTTTCCCCACAGAGAAGTTTGAAAAGTAGTCTTTAGAGTGAATAGGCTGAGCTACAGACAGTTCTGAAACACTTGCAATTTCAGTATTTTCTCACAAAATCAGGTTGCACTTATGATTACCCAGAAACAAAACATGCAGTTAAAATACATGTATTTGAGAAGGGAGATGGTAAGCAAGCTAAGCTACAGATGTCTTAACACCTAAAGGTGTCCATATCCTAAAGGAATGTTACAAGAGTCAAAGTATGTACTCAGAACTTTGCTAGAAGTATTCAGTAAACTTCATCTTAAATAACTTGTTTGGAAGATTGCAATCCAAAAAGTTACAATATACAAAATAGCTGCAGGCAGTTGAAAACTATGTCGGGTGGCAGTTAAGGGGCAGTGCTGGATCTATGTACTATTAGTGTCTGTAATATGTTCATGTGTATGTAGTAA
The DNA here is from genome assembly GCA_013396695.1 of Sakesphorus luctuosus. NCBI lineage: Eukaryota > Metazoa > Chordata > Aves > Passeriformes > Thamnophilidae > Sakesphorus > Sakesphorus luctuosus. The sequence continues at coordinate 791,714 of VWZD01001296.1, forward strand.
TTTTACTTGTTGATGGGGAGAAATGGAATTTCACGCATTTTACACGTAGTCTTAATTGGATCTCACAAAGAGCTGTTTATGATTTTTTTAATCTTTTGCCTCTCTCAAAATGAGGTCCCTATAGGCAATACACTTTTCACAACAACCTATTCTTCAGTGAATGCCTCAAGGACCCATGGTGATCTGGGAAAAGGCCAGTTTTTTGGTTTGTTTGTTGGTTTGGTTTGGGTTTGCGTTTTTGTTAGTAAATATAAATTAAAAATGTTATTTCTGTTGAATGAAAAGAAAAAAGCTACTGTTTGGTATGCTTCAGATTACCTCTCATAATCAACCATGTCTTTACTTACTTGTCATAGCTGTTTCTTTTGCTTTATGTAGAGCTGCCCGATTCTCTGGGGTAGTGTTTACAGTAACATCATCTGTCAGAAGATTTTTGATTTGATATTAAAATCTTCAAGTTCATGTTAGACCATTTTAAATTCTGTGAGACTACTCCTTAATGCCTAATTTAGACCACATTCTGCCTCACACTACTGAAAGAGATCGTGAAGTGCTTTGTTGTAGGGAGTCAAGTATGTCTCCCTTTGAGACTTTCATGTATCTCTTAATATTAACTATAATATAGACTATATATCTACATAATATATACATCACATATATTAAATGTGATGTAATAGCTCCTGCTTCCCCTGAAAATTATGCTTTCAGATGTAAGCTGTAATGTTTCTTTGTAAAGAGCAGAGCGTATGACTTTCATATTCAGTGCTATAGTGAGATTTTTAAATGAATCTTTTATCCCCTGACATGAGCATTTACACAATTATATACTGACCACATTATATTGTGCAAAAGAGAATGCTGTATTAGTTCATGCACAGGAAACTGAACAACTCTAATCCTTGGGAATACATAGTTTAAATAAAAGTAAATGCAGTAGTACATTGCACTCAACTTGCTTAAACCAGTAGTGTCTTTACATCTTGGGTCATGAATCTTTGAAATGATTACTTACTATACTGTTTTTATCAAATTTAGCAGGGCACTGTAAATGTGCACATAAGCACATGATGGTTATCACTATGACATTAGCTCCTGCTGAGGTTTGTGTATTTTCTAACCATAATCACAATTTGGGCTTATGTTAGAAATAATTCTTAAGTTACTAAATGTAGATATTTAAAATAAAAGACTTTTCAGTTTACCTGAATCAGAATCTTTCTTTATATCTGCAGCCTGTAGGTCTTCTGACATATTACTAACAGAGTCCTCTTCACCTGTGTCTCCAGGCATTTCTGTATAAATAATGCCAAGTTAATTAGGGCACTGCATTTGTTTACTAAATAAGAAGAGCTGTGCTGTGTCAAATCAAAAAATCCACCCAACCTCGGATGCCCATTATGCCAGCAGGCAAAGCAGATGCATTAGCAAAATGTCTAGAAATGGCAACTGAAGAGTCAATCTTCCCCAAAAATGTTCTCATAGTTTTCAGCCAGAGACTATCTTTGTGTTACATGTTTCTTAACTTCTTCCATTACTTTACTAACTTATAGTCTTATATTTGGCCAACATAATACCATCCGCTGTTTAGAATCGCTACTGTGTAATTGTAGAGAGTTTAATTCTCTTCTTAAACAACAGGCATGTTTCTGGTTGTACATAGCAACAAAAATATTTTAACTGCTGGGAAGTGTAGGTTTATTGGTTTACTCCAATTCTACATTGATCATCCATTACCAAGTTCATTGACAATAACCACCCAAAACCAAAGGCAAGCTCTGCCAGCATTCTTGCTGCTATTCCTTTTGCTGTTTTCACAGTTGTCTCAGTAGTTTGAGAGTCTTGCTCCAAAGGCCAATAAAACTGATCTGTTTGGAGCCATAAGAGACAGTTTAAATGTTAAATTTTTTTATCAGTGTCTGTAAATACAGATTTCATTTGCTTAATGTCTTAAATTTTCCAGTAATATAGTCTGATCATCTCTCTGATCTGTTTTTTTAATCTAAGCTGGATACAGCCTCTTCCCATGTGATTTTGACTGGAAATGTCTCTGTATCACTTTATCTTATCCTGTGTCTTAATTTTTTTTTCCTTCCTTTTGTCTCTCAGTTCTTTTAAAAAAGTACAGGGCACTCACTCAATCTAAAATCTATCATAAGACAAAATTACTAGACAAAATAGTAAATTCCCATTCAGTGTTTTTCCACCCCCAGATTAATCTTTCTGGTTGCTTTTTTGGAGTTCTTTTAAGGTCTCTCCAGTGCTGGAACACTGAAAGAAGTACTTACCTATAGAGTCCTTTTCTGATTTTGCTTCTGTCCATTCTGGAGGCCTCTCACTTTCATCATTATCTGATTTACTTGCTTGCTCGATGGTGCAGTGCCCCAGAATAGCATCCAGTTCATTAAAAAATTTCATACTTTTACTTGTACTCCCTGAGTCTTGGGCACTTTTTACACTCTTGTATTCATGTTTCAGGTTTTTGTATTTTGTCCTGCACTGCTTCCAGTCCCTGTCAATTCCAAACTTTTGAAGTCTAGAAGCAACCTGTTCAAATATTCTTTTATTTCTCACTGTTCCCTCCAGTTGTTGCTGGATATTTTTGTCTGACCATATATGTATCAAAGCTCTGACTTCATTGACAGTCCAGTGTTTTCCTCCTTCATTTGCTACTGCTGGAATAAAAGCCGGTGGTTTGGAAGCCTCTACTGCTGTCGTTGGATTACCTGCATCATATGGGGTAGGGGAGAGACAGATATGGGTTACCTCCACTGGGTGGCTGGCATGGGGAAAGGACAGACAATGAGAATGAAGTGTGCTGTTTGCTTGTGACTTGTCTTTCTGGAGAAAGATGGAGCAGAAGTGACATTAAAATCAAGTTATTAGTTACTAATTTGTTAGCATTTGTGTTAATTCTGATATAACTTTTGCCTTCTCTTGAAGGCTGATATTCAGATAGCATATTTAATGAGTCTAAGAGGAGCTTATCTTTCTCCTATGCCCTAATACATTGAACTTTTAACACCTTTGAAAACAATCTGATGAGCTGCTTTGTCCTTCAGACGTTACAAAGGAGAAGAGCGCTGTTGGGAAGATTGGATATGCTGTATTAGCAAAATAGTAAATCGGGCCCCAAGTCACTGACTTAACTTTGTGCATTCACGCCATACTTTTGGGTTTACACGCATGGAGAGATTAAAACTGGGTAAGGATCTAAGAATCAGATCCTTAACTTTTAACAAAGCACCCTGCTTCCTGGGAGCTTAGGAATGGAGACTTTTGCTTAAGTTGCACAAGAACATTTGTGTGATAACGAACCTGTTTCTCATGGCACAGAACCTCCACCTTTCTCAGGGCAGGTCACTGAAAAGAATTTGGTGGTTTTGGTTGTTTTGTTGGGGTTTTTTTGTAAAAATTTAGAGCTTGAGTTATCTGACTCTACAAAACTAAGGTATTACGTTTTAATTTTCTCCAGTCTTCAGCTTTAATTTTTCATTACTACAAGGTGAAGGTTGCCACCTGTGCAATAACTTAAAACACTGAAATATGATGCCTTTCAGTTTTTGAATGTTTCCTTGTCACTAATTATGAATTCACTGTAAGACTTCCTTTTGATTATCAAATTAGTTTGGAAACTAATTTCTCATGCATTTTCTAAACCTTTGCAAAAATAACAATTTTAAAAAACCAAACAAATGAAAACAAAATCAAAACTAATTCCAGGGCATCATCTTGAAAGAGCAAACATGAAAATACACAGTAACTGACTTGTTTTTGCAGTCATAACAAAGTGGTAAATGCCTTAGCCAGTGTCTTATTCTACAAGGGCAAGCCAGATTATGAGAGTTGGGTACTTTAGAGTCACTGAGCTTTGTGTAATGGCAAAAGTGTCTGTCCTTTGTTTGTGCACAGAACTTCAGTGGCGCATACTTGTGTATACCTGTCTGGGGACAAACTTGTCCTGGATAGAGCCGTTCTTTCATAGTCTCCATAATTCGTTCTAGCTGTGAATAAGATGTACTAACAGGCACCACTTTTTTCCCCAATAGTTCTGTGTTAATCAGGACTCTGCAATGGCCATCTCACTGATAAGTTGTTGAGGGTAATTTTCAGGTAGTGCATCAATTATGTTTTCTTCATTTCTTTCTGAGTGAGTGAAATAAGATGCTGATTTACAGGTTAATGAAACCATAGGAATTGCCACAACTGACAACTGCCAACATCGACAGGCCCGAGAGGAAAGTCCTATGGGAGGAGAGAGGAAGAAGAACACAGAAGGTGCTCCCTCACTTCCCAGTCACAGCCATAGAGCAGTCTGGGAGGAATAAGCTTTCTTTAGTCTTCGTGGAGGCCAGTATTTCTCACTAGTCAGTTCATTTCTTACTGAGCCCACCTTCAGTTGCAGATATTAGTTCAAATGAGTTCTGGTCACTTGGTATATTGATTGTTCATTCTGCTGTATACAGAGTGGAAAATGGTGTTTGTTCCTCATTGCCTTTAAAAAACATTGTGATTCAAGATACCCTGTCTACAAGCATGGCTTGGAAACAAGTTACAGTCAGTGTGAAAATTTTTCGTATGTCTTAAATGTCTTTTCATTCTCACTTGGTTTTAAAGCACATTGTTAAGACAGGGTATATACTATTACATTATCTGAAAGATGCATTTATGCCATATTCGATTTTTTTCTAAGCTTCCTCAAACCTGAGAAATCTGCTGAAGTAAAAGCAAAATATTAAACAATATAGAGACAAAGGCTCAACATTTTTCTTTCATTAGTGTCTAAAATAGTGCCTGAAACATAAATATTAAAAGAGTTACTAGGGGAGGGAATTTTAGTATCAGTACATACTTGAGATTGAGAGCCCCTGCAACTGAAGTTATTTTGCTGGCTTTGTAAAAAGCAGCTTCCTCAGAACTGAACTTTTTTGCTTGGTAGTGTGTTGAGCACTGAGAAACACAGGAATATTTACACACATATTCCTGTAAAATTTAATGCAGGTACTTTCTGCAAGAAAAGTTTTGTTTATGTGCATGAAGTATTTTATGTGTGCATAATTTTCCTGTGAGATTCTGGTATCTTCCTTAATTTATTTATATGCCAGGCAAGGGTGGGGTGGTGTGTAACATAAAACCTGTAGGCTTAACCAGGGCCTTGTTTTTTTCCTGAATACAGCACTTTGGAAATTCTGTAATCAAAGTTGTTGTAACTGGACTGGAATGTGTGCCACAGCATAGAGGGGTATATAAAAGAATGGAAAGAGCACACAGGAAATTCACGACAGTGCTGCTGTTCATCCAGGCAAAGAATCAGCTCATCAGTTGCCTAAAATGTGTTTAGGTTTCTCCATTCTCTTTAGCCACCCCTTGAAGGAGCTCACACCAAGGATCCTCTTCCTCTTTCTGGCTTGCCAGATTTTTGCCTTCGCTCTGTAATGACTTTCCTGAGCAAAACTACTAGAGCAGGCCATTTTCTGAATAAGTTGTTCTGTGGTTGGTGGGACTAAAGCATTGCTGACCACCCCTTGCATGGAGAAACCACTTCGCAGTTGCATTGGAGACCACTGCAAATCTGGATTGCTCTGCATCTCTCTCCTGGCTCAGGCCACTCGCTCATGCTGCTTTAAGCATCCATGCTTCAAGAAAATGGGCTAAGGAAAAGCCACAAGTTGACATGGGTATCCACACTAGCAATTGGCATAATTTCCGCTAACATTTAACAAAGTTAATGTGGTTAATGCAGTTAATATGATTAAGCTATAGCATGGGGGTGTGTTTTGCATGTGAATGGTGGTCATGCAGGTGTTACATCATACAGTGGTCAGTGTCTAGTGATGCACAAGGCTGCTGAGTGCTAACACTGGGACGCAGATGGTTCAGGATAATGCCCATATTCAAGCTATCAGAAAGTGCTCTGACAACCCATGCTGCTTTTTAGTTTTTGAATTCTCTGCATCATCATACTATACCTAGTTGAACTGGTCTGACATGAGACATAAAGAGTAGTGGATCTCCTGGAGCATCTTCATCGTCTTCTAAAGAAACTGATCCTTCACCTGGGAAGGAAAGAGTTTTTAGATGAAAAACAGGTATGGACTGAATTACCTTAAATTAGTTTAAGTTAAAATGTCCATACACAGTGAGAAGATCTTTAACTTGGTAATCTCTACACTTAATTTTAGTTAATTTAAAATTATTTTGGCCTGTCCCTATAAGGAGTTACAGGAGGTAAAATATTTTATATCTTGCATATGAAGTCTGTTTGAAATACTTTTAAAAATTCTTGTAGAAACTGACTTGATTTTAGTGACTTTTATACTTTTCTGACTCAGTATTCTGGGTGGATAGAACATTGAATGCATATTTTTCAAGTAGATAATTTAAAGTAATAGACATACAAATAAAGGTGGGCTTTGCACATGGACTCAGTAACCACAAATCCACTTGAAGAGTATGGAAAAAACAAGAATGTTCTGCAAGGAGTTCTGGAAATTTATGAAATTCATTAATGGTATAGGGAAAGCATGAAGTATTTGTGACTTGAGGGCAGATGTATTTGCAGCTGACATGATTCAATCTAGCTTTTTCCCATCATAGCATTGTTTAAAAAGCAACATTATAGCAATTGCTGTGTAAGTTTTGAAAGCAGCGAATGGAAGTCAGGTTCTGAACCAGCTTAATTTTCACAGAGGACAGACTTTTAAGTTGTCCAGTGGCAATACGCTGTATTCAGTGTGCCATGTTGACAAGAGGTCTGAAATGTTGATGCACTGTGTAGGGAGCTGAGCTGCTGTGAGCTCCAGCCAGGCAGGGCACACAGATCAAAGCTGCCCTGCTCCAGTGCTCTGCGCTAGTTCGTCACCGGGAACAGTAATGAGGCATGGCTGGATGCAACCTTGTAATCCTGACGTAGGTGAAACTGAAAACTGCGTTTGCAAACATTATCCTAAATCCTGACTTTCAGCAAGGCTCACAGTGACTCATAGATGCAGTGGCCTGATCTCTGACTGCTCCCAGCTGTCTGCCTGGCTTCTCTGGCAGGAGCTGCTGCTCGTACCTCAACCTCCAGCACCAGGACTGGCGTTTTAGCTGCTTAAGATGAGCAAAGCAAAGTACAGAGAGAGAAATAAATTCCCTGTTGGGAGCCTGCAGAGTATGCCATCAGCACTAGCATGAGCAACTTTAATTACATTGTCATATTAAAAGAGAAAATATTTCACAAAAGGATATTAGTATCTTTGATGTGGAAAAATAAATAAAACATTTGAAGACCAAAAAAATCAGTGTATTATACCCTTATTTAAAAAAACCTATATAAAATAGTTGTCAATTACATGTTTAATATTACAGTTTGGACATGGAAAACTATATATGAGTGGCACTTTCAAGTCAGCATTTCTGAAGGATCTTTCTGCATTTTAGTAGCTGTCTGAGTTTTGTGCACATGATACTGTTATTGCTGATGCATTTCTGCATGTGCTGAGGCAAAGTGAAGGTCAAGCAAGGTGACCAGTGCCTTAATATTTAAACATAAAGAAATATAAAAGAAAGTAAATAACTTAACATGAATTACTAGGTGAGGTTTACTTTTGTAAATAACATAATTGATTTATTAATACTTGATTTAACTTGAAACAATCAAAACTAGTTAACAAAATGGGACAGTCATTCATTTGAACTGTAATGAAAGATAACATTTTTCATAGTGCACCATCACTTTACATGGATTTTCTTGGTTGTTGATTACCAGGATAATACACAAACTACATTTTAAGAGAGGTGAACATGTTTACTTTTATCTTTTTTAATAATTATTTAAGCTACAACTCTTCCTCTGAAAAGGCATTTTGAGAGGACAGCATGAGCATTTCTGCTTGCACTTTTGCATTTGCATATGCAAAAAGTGTCACCTTTTCATGAACAAGCTGGGAATTGGTGTATGTTACCAGGTTTGTCCCAAGACACCCCTCTCAGATTTGATTGAGATTTTCAGTAATAATTTCTTCAACTACACTTTCAAAAGAAAACTGATTTTACCAGGAAAAAAAACCAAAGAAACACTATAGAAACACCATTCAGTCCTATAGAGAAAAAGTAGTCTCTTTTACTTCTTTCCCTTTCTTCCCCCTCCCCAGTAATCTCCCAGTAGCTGAGACGTGCTTTGTATCTTTACATTAAGGATAGTTGTGAATATTGAGACTGTGGCTAAGCAGAATGGTAAGTATATGGTGATTTCTTTGGGAGCTTGCCATGTCCCTTGTCATGCTTTTTAACATAACAAAATCGTATAGCAACCAAGTTCTTCAAATAAAATAAGAGGTGCAAGATGAAGTATTATTTGTCACAGGTTTTAGTTTGCTGACAGCACTGGGACCCTCCTGGGCCGGGCAGGCATGGCAGCTCTGGCTGCAGGTGGAGTCGGGCTGGGCCTCTAGTACAGTGTTAGTTGCTTGACTTACATTCTTAAATAAGAGAGTTGATTAACTCAGAGCTGTTCCCTCTGCCCCTTGTTAGGGATGTATGCACACATTCTGCATAGCTGGAGGACACAATTCTAGCTTAGTGTATTTTCTTTGTGGCTGAATTGCAGTTGTTGTGAAAATCTTTGCATTTCAATTTTTGCCATTAGTGTTGTATTATTAGTTATTTGCATTTAACTTTTGTTCATTCATAAAACTTGTTTGTTGTTATGTTTTTGGAGGGAGTACCAGAAATGCTTGTGCATTTAAGCGATATATTTAATTATATCACCTTTAAAACCAGTCTGTCCTAATGCGTCCAAATGAGGAGTGTCTAACCCAGGGGTATTTTGTTAATATATACTGTAGTTTGGGATTCACAACTTAAATTACTTTTGATGATGTAAATTTGCTAGAGGTCTAAGGCAGATGAGAATTAGAATTACCAGGTGCAAACTACATCAAAATACAGGATAATCTAATGGCTGATCCTCAGATGAAAGATACTTCGTTTCGTGTAGTCCTCAAAGTGTAACAGCTTGTACTAACCTTAGTTCTGCACGTTTAAAAATAAAAATGGACTGCAATATACAGTGCAGAGAGCACATTAAGTACTATAAAATTGCCATTTTAATGTGATGTGACTTTGACAGATTAGTGGCTTTCTGCTAGTGATGACAAATTAAGGTCAAGCTTTTTTGTTAAGGTAAACAATGACAGGGAAAATGGCAATTTCTTTTTCTCAAATCTATAAAACAATGTCAAGGGAGCTGTGGAAGGATAGCAGGACGAACTAGATGTCCAGCTCCTATCTAAGCCTTTGACAATCTCCCCTGACACTAATGTTGAGTTTTTTTGCTTTGTTAAAAAAAAGATTCACAGTCTTAATTGCCACATACAGTAGGAATAAACAGTTAAGCTTTTAATTTCTCTTTTTAGTCATCTTTTATTTTGGTACTTATAATTAACATCAGGGCTTACACTTCAGGGACGTTTAGGAGGTGAAAAGTAGATTTGAGTGATGTCAAATAGCAGATTGACCCTAATGAAATGTTAAGCAGAGCTTAAATGCATATGTAAAGAAGTTTGAATAAAACAAGAGATGCAAATAATTTAGTGAAACCCCCTTCATAATAAAAGCAGTTGTATTCATTTGGTCTGCCTCAAAATAGTCTGATAAATGTGATGAGTTTTACTTTGATTGCTAAGTTAGTTTTTAATGAGAAGTTATTAAGCATCTGTTTCTCATTTAAGTGAAATTGCTTACAAAATAATTAAATTTACCTTGAGTTTTCACACCTAAACAATAAGTCACAAAGGAAAAAAGAATGAAAAGCCTAAATTGCACTTTTATCACCAACAGTGATTTTTAAAACACCGTGACAGTTTCAACCTTTTATCTGTAAGTTCACATCTGAATTGTAAAAACCTGCTTCCAGAATACTGCAAACGAATGGCAAAGGGATAGAGAACAGCTTTTTTTAATTCAGCGTTTCGATCCAGTGCAGGAGGCTGCACACCAGTGAGTACTCACCGAGGCTGCAGTACAGGCAGATAGCATAATTTTGATGGAATTACACTGTATTTACAGACTTTGACACTGGTGGGTGCTACCATTTTATTCCCCTGCGCGAGGCGCATCCAGTCAGTTCTATCAGCACTGCTGGGGCTGCGCAGCCTCCGCTCCAGCGCCGGTGAGCTCGGGATTCGGGTTTGTTCCCTTTGGGTTTTAAGCAAAGAGAGAAAAATAGAAGCAAAAACAGGTTTTTTACCTTGTGCGCTGTCTGTTGTGGGGCTTGTGTTCAGCTGCGGCTCAGTCGCACAACACCTGCCGTTCTCTTCTGCTGCTAATTGTGTGACAGGCTCATATCGCAATATGGCATCCAGATCATGGAAAAACTTCATGGTTTTAGTGACATCCCCAGAGTTGTGGGCATATTTAACCGTTCTGTATTCGTACTTCAGGTTTTTGTACTTTGCACGGCACTGTTTCCAGTCCCTGCACACTCCCAACTCCTGTAACCTTTTAGCAATGTAGATAAATATTCCTTTATTCCTCAGGGTGCCATGCAGTTGCTTTCTGATATTTTTTTCTGACCAGACGCTTAACAAGGCTTTAACCTCCTCCTCAGTCCAATGCTTCCCCGCTCCACTCTCCATGTTGAAAGTGACCTGGAAATGATTCACTATTTCTAGCCAAGATTTTGTTTCCTAGGAAACCAGACGGCTGGTTGTCAGTAAGCTCCGCCGACGTGAAAGGATCTGGTTTTACTGGCTCAAGCTGCCGGAGGGGAGTAACTTGAGACACTGCCAAAGGAGCGGGCTCTGCGCTGGAGCCCGGCGGGGAGGGGAGACCGCGGCCGCTGGGGCCGGGGCTGCTTTAACCCTTCGTGGGGACCAGGGTCGGGCACCGGGGGCTAGGGGGGAGGAAGAAGAAGTGTCCTGCTCTTTTTTTCCTTTAAAAAACCCAAACAACAAAACAACAAAAACAAAGCAACATGACACCCACTCACCCACCCACTCTTCTGCCGTGCCCTTTGCAGGGTGGGTGCAGCGCATCTCCCGCTCCTGCGGAGACACGGCCGCGGGGCTGACCCTTTCCTAAAGGAGTTGCTCGTCGGGATCACCCTGCCTCACATCACACCTCCATGCACTATTTGCTTTTGAACTGATGGCTGTGTATACACAGTTTTTAACTAGTGTTAGTGGTGCTCTGATAAAAATCTGGCATCCTTAAGTCTGGCTCAGTTGGTAAAGTGGTGCGAGCTCTGTGGTAATGACACTGAGCTCCCATGTCATTTGTTAGTGCTGCATGTGAGGTGTAACCCAGCACCTTGACCAGAAGTGTCTGCTTCCCTTTCCTTCCCTACTGAGTTTGTTAATATTTAAAGGGACCATAACAGTATTAAGATAGAAATTGCCTGTAATATTACCATTGTGATTACTAGTTGCTGAATGCAGTGTATCAGCCCTTAAGTTTTACTACCAGTCTTTGTGTTTATAGATGGGACATCTTACTGAGTTAAATAGCTTTAACAATGTTCTCATCGTTGAATTTTTTCTTTGAAGATTTATGTCACTAACAGGGTAGATTTGTTCAGACAGTCAGCAACAGGACAAGAGGGCACGGGCTCAAGCTCTGCCAAGGCAATTTAAGCTGGATATCAGAAAAAAATTCTTTACAGAGAGAGTAATCAGGCAGTGGAATGGCCTGCCCAGAGAGGTGGTGGATTCACCATCCCTGGAGGTTTTTCAGACTGAGATTGGATGTGGCACTGAGTGCCATGATCTGGTAAATGGACTGGAGTTGGACCAAGGGTTGGACTTTATGATCTCGGAGGTCTTTTCCAACCCAATTGATTCTAGGATTCTAGGATTCTGTGATTCTACTACTATTGCCTAGATCACTATCCCTCTGAAAATGGCTTTTCAGATTAAGCATCTGTTTTTATTTTATACCCACACTGAAACAGGACTGCAGCAAGAGCCTGCGCCAGTGCTTATTAGTGGAAAGATTCCCACTGAATTCAATGGGCTTAGGCACAAACCTTATGTGACTATTTTGAAACAAAGCATAACACAGGCAAGACACCAGTTGCAATTACAAGTCTGTAAAATAAAACAACAAATAAGCCTACATTAAAATTTTATGACAAAACACCAATTCATTCTATGTTAACCTATTTCATATTCTAAGCATTTCAGTGCTTTATGTTAATTTTATTTTGTTCATAGGGGCCAGGAGAGTGCTGGAATTGTGACAAGTGATGGAGAGTCATCCCAGGCATTCAAAGTGCACAAGGTAAAATACAAATAAATGTTTTGTAAATTCTTAATGCAGAGGCGTGAAAGTGTGTTTCTTCTATTATAATTAAAGAAAAAGTAACATGTTTCTATGGACTGTGTTGGTTTTGTCAGTGAGAGCATCTAATTCTGTTACTTGTGCAATATCTGTCTTGAGCATATGCTTGAAACAAACATGCCAGCCTTGTCCTGCTGGGTGTATCTGTGCATGCAGTGGCAGACACACAGACATTAACCAGATCATGTGATTGATGTCATAAAAACTATTTACCAAAGTCACCCTGCACCTCGGGTGTTAACTCTGTAGATTTGGAAGAACATTGATGCAACTTGATCTCAAGAGAAAAGAAATATAGTTACAGACTGATGGATGACTAAATGTTATGTTACTGAGACTCAAGGAATTGGCAACTACGTTACTCAGGTAAAAATAAACAGAATATAAGACTGAATACAGACCTGAGAAGGTCACATAACCTTTCTCAAACTGATGGAATCCCAGGGAATGTTAACAGACACAACCACAGCCTCTAAAGTGTTAAGCCAAGAGAATACCTGTGTGCTCTGGGTATATTCTGTTCATTCCGTATTAAACAGTGATCAGGAAAAGAACAAACTCACCGGCCTATTCCATCCTAGAAAAGGAGAGGATTGAAAATAAAAATACATCAGCAAAAAAACCATGGGGCAATTCTTGATATATGTTCTGACCAAAATCAGAAAGCAGTTTGCCTTCCCATTCAGAGGTCTCCAAGGAAGATTAATTAAGCTGTTCAAATCAGTCCAAGAGCAGGAACCGCTCTGCTGCAGCCACATATGTATCTATGCATGACTGCTCAATGCCTCATACAAAACCTTTTCTCTCAAGTACCATGTTTGTTACCACTTCGGGCACTTCCCCCTTCCTCTGTTACAGCATGATTCACATACAGACATATGCATGCTTTTAAAAGCACCTTCTCTCAACTTCAGCCCCATATTATCAGTTCTTCATTCCTGCTCCTGTTTGAGTTTAAGTTTTCCTTAAGGTTCACGGGAATTCCAGCTTCCTGTTAAGTGGGATGCTCTAGAAAATCCCATAGTTTAAAAGTGCTTCTCAGAATGAACTTCCAGCAGGTGATATAGTAATTTGCAGTATCTCCATGTTACTGAGCAGCCTGCTGTCATGATAAGAATTTAATTGACTATCTCATCATATCAGCTTTGATACTTTAGGAGCTGCAGAGCATGTGATAGTTTCTTTTATCCTTGGAATATATTTCCCAATACAGCACTTTTAAAAACTGTAATAACCACAGTTTAATAAAGAGCCTGTGGAGTACAATTTATATAAGCTGGCTAGTCCTGTAACTGATGCTAATGTAACAAACATTTGTGTCTGTTACACTGGGGAAAGCATATTTAGGGCTCTGACTTGTAAACTAGTACAGAAAAATTTCAGCAGTTAAGATGCTACTGTACCTGTTTGTTCTCCAAACCCCACTTGACTCTTCTTCATAGCAGAGGAAAGAGAATGCAAAAAGTGCTCGCTTCTCACTGCATCAATTTATTCACAGTTTAAAGCAATACTTACATTATAGTATGAATTGGACCATCCAAGACATGGGTACATGTTCCCTTCTCCTTGTGGTCAACCTTTGACCATGGATTAGTAGCACTTGACAAAGGCTATTAATCCTTTGTTTTAAAAGCTCCCAGAAAGACTTGTCCAGATTTGTCTGTGAAGTCTTTCAGCTAGACTCATACAACAAAATATTATTGTCATTGTTGTATTAGTTCATGGAAAAACACAAATGTCTTGTACAAGCATAGTGATGCCAGTGGGAGAAAGACTGTTTCACACTTGACATATAGAATAATACATCAAAGTAGCAATTTATCTAACCATTATTGTGTTCTGGCACGTATAAGGCCTTGTAAAATACAGATATAAGATTGTCTTCACTGGGATTTTTTATACTAGTGTAATTCACATTTGCCATCCCACACCAGTGCAATCTCAATAAGAGAGGTATTTCAAACTGAAATTAAAAGCTTATGTACTTGTGTAACCAAATCTGGTTTAAACCAACATTGCTTGTGTAAGTTACTGAAAGACTTAACTTTGCCACATCCATGAACCTGTGAACTGTCAGATCTGTTAGGATGAAGTTGGCCTAAGTAACATAAGAGTTGCATGGTTGCATTCTATATGAGCTATACATATGATCACACAACTTCAGACCACCTTTGTCATCTGTGAGACCACAGATGATAACTGATTTGGAATAAAGTTGTTAACCATTAAAGCAAACCCATACCAGATTGGCTGTTTAAGGCAGTAATTTTTTAACATGATAACAAATATCCTAAAACCACATATGCAACCACAGTCTCTTGGTATTCTGACTCTACAGCAGTCACAGCAGAAAATACCCTAAAGCTGAACCTTCTTTAAGCTTTTTTAGTTGAGCTCTGAAAACAGCTCAACCAATGTCCTTTCTTCCTGTTCCATGTCACTCTCTTGTATTTGCAGCACAGGTTATGAGCCATTCAGAGCTTCAGATGCCTCCTGTGTATCTTTGAATAGAGGAGTGTTACCCGTCGTGTATGCAACAACTACCAAGTATGATAGGCAACTCAGGCATAGAAGGATGTAAATATTTTCCACAGGCAGTGGCAGAAGCTGGAGTTTACAGGCATGCCTGGAATCCAGTCTTAATTTCTACTCCTTGTGCAGCTTTTTCAGACTATTCTTGCTGCTAAATTGTCTCCTCATAATGCTTGTTGCCAAAAAAACTCCTGTGCTGACAGCTGACTGAAAGGCTTTGTTGTATTTCTGCTTTAGATAGAAGTTAAGTAAACAACAAAATCTTTCTTATAAAAGCTTTACTTCTGACATTGGCAAAAATGACAGTGGAATCTATTTAATAAACATTACCATGGACCCACTTTAAAAGTGAATTCAATATACCACTACTAAAAGGTATTCCCTACCTAGAACTTGGTCCTTGCAAATTCTTTCTTTCCTGTCTTCTGGCAGTCTTTTTTTCTGATGTTATTAAACTACACAACAGTTTGGTAGTGTTTTTCAGGAGATGTATTTTTAGTCAGGGAATAGATTGTTTCATGAAAATCCTGAGCACAAAAATGTATATTGCTTTATTTAAAAACAAGATTAATGGGATCTGATATACCACTGTGACACCTACTCAGCTTCTTTCTTTCCCATTTCTTTTAGGTTATTTACCTTTCTTTAAAGTTCCCTTAATACTGCACCAAAACTAAAGAGAAGAAGAAATGGGAAATTTACCAGGAAAATAAAACCAAACAGAACCTTTTTTTTTTCTCCCAAAGGGAATGGGTCTTATAAATCATGTCTTCAACGGAGACAGCCTGAAGAAGCTGTACCCTTCAAACCTTGGTATTGGGCACACGAGGTACTCAACTTCGGGAATTTCTGAGCTGCAGAATTGTCAGCCTTTTGTTGTAGAGACTCTTCATGGGAAGATTGCTGTGGCACACAATGGGGAGCTAACAAATGCTGCAAAGCTCAGGAGGAAGGTTAGTACCTCATCTGGACGTTTCTGGCGTTGTTTCTTTCTGAGCATGAGGCAGCAGGGAGAATAAGGTTGCTGTACTTTTCCCTAATACCAAACTGTTCAGGGTAAGGAAAGAGTACCCTAATCAAAACAGATGTTTTTGCAGGGGAAAAGATCCTGGGGAGGGCATTCTGCCTTGATACCTCTTTCTGGATCCACTATAGGCAATTTCATATTTTCCCTTGTGTATTTTACCTCTCTTCCCAGATCATGCACAAAGCTAATTAAATGCCCCAAACATGAATTTGTGCCCTGAATATTGGTGGCATTAGTTTTGGTTGCATGTGGAGTAAAGGAAGGAGATGAAAACAGAAAAATGTAGTACTAGTGTAGATGATTGTACCATCTTGTTTTATTTAGTTGGTATCTTGGAAGAAATTTGGCATTATTATGACTTGATCACCTGAAGCACTGATACACTTTAGAACATTTGTTCATTGCACAAAGGTGGTGTTAGATTAAAATCTGAGAAGTGCTATGTCAGATTTTTTGTTTTCCTAATGCTGGTAACACTTTTGGTTTGTTTCTTAAAAGCTTATGCGGCATGGTGTAGGACTGTCAACCAGTTCTGACAGTGAACTGATCACTCAGCTGCTGGCTTTCACGCCTCCTCTCGAAAACGACGATACAGCCGACTGGGTAGCCAGGTGAGGAGAATGGGTTTCAGAAGCAAGAACAGCAATTTATTCTCAGCATGATGTGCACTGTAAATGCACACAGCTGTTCGCGTGACACACAGTTATGTGACCTATGTCTCATTCCAGAATAAAAAACTTAATGAAGGAAACTCCAACTTCGTATTCATTGCTAATTATGCATAAAGACTTAATCTATGCAGTACGTGATCCATATGGGAATCGCCCGCTCTGCATTGGTCGCCTTATTCCAGTAGGGGACATGAATGGAAAAGGTAAACCATATATATATATATATATCATATATGCATATACATAGTTTGTGTATGGAATCACTGATATAAGTAATTAAAATGACACTTACTGAGGTGTAGGTACGAATATGTGATGCAAAAGTCAGTTCTGAAAAAAACAAGTCTGGTTTCTTTCTTTCTCCTATGGTAAGGTGGGCAAAAAGTGCCAGATTTCTTAATTCCAAGCACCCAGCCACATGTAATACAGCAATGGAAGACTGTACAATCAGTTAATGGGAAAGATTCTCTGTGTTTCAGCCTGCAAATCAGCATTTTCTATTAAGTGAGATTAAATATCTTCATTTTTTAAAAACTAAAATAATTCAAAGGCAAAGTAGTAAATGCTTCCATATCTTCATAAAACTGAGTAATTTTAACCACAAGAAAAATTACCAAGACTTTTCAAAGCATACAAACATTCCTACCCAAGGTAACATAATTTGATCTTTTCTGAGATTGTCTCTCAAAACCTTCCTTACTGGAATTCAATCCAGCAGCCATTGTATTCAAAAGCATCTATCTATTAATGTATTTAGCGTAGGAAAAGTAAGGAGTTTCTTATGGGAACAAAAGTAATGATGGATGTCTAAGTTCACTGAACTAGAATTCGAAATGTTTGAAATAGTGCAGGGATATCAAAGGTCCCTGAATTGTCTCTCACCAGGGCTGCGAATATGATGCTGTTACTTTCATTTCTGCCTGTAACAGGTTTAGGATGTTTTGTTGTGGATTTGTTTGGGGTTTTTTTAAAAATAATATTACAGAAACTGTGGAATGCTATTCCTTTTAGTTAGAAATTACAACAGTCTTTAATTGCTCACTTGGCAACCTAAACCATAGCAAGCCAAATACTGCAGCAGAAATATAATTGGGGGAGGTCATGATAGCAAGAATTAGGGACTCTAACTGAAATCTTTCATTTCAGGGAAAGATAACACTGAAACAGAAGGATGGGTTGTCTCTTCTGAGTCCTGTAGCTTTTTGTCTATTGGTGCAGAGTAAGTGCCCTGATTCTCACTTTATCTGAAAACTCTTCTCAGGAAGTGATTAAACATTAAGTATCAACTTGCCAAGTGAAAACCATCAAGGATTAGTTAGTTGTGGAGGATTCTTTTTTGCCAGTCCTGATTTTTGCCAGTATATTTTCTCCAGCAGATGATTGTAAAAGAAGAATTATATGTGCAGAAAGTAACAGTAAAGACTACTTTAGTGTTGCAAAGTAAATGCCTCTTACTTGTTGCATTATACCTGGTTACTCATGTTAACTTACTCATTTTAGCCTCATTTGCAGCAGCATTGCTGTATTACAAAATAATTCTTCACCTACAGAAAAATTACATTGGTAGCTCACAGGCTAAACTATCCTGAGCTGTAGCATATGCTGTCTTATGAGCTGGCCTCCCTGTTAGAAAAAAATCAACTGTTTTCTGAACCTTCTTCAAAATCTGTTAAGAGAAGCTCAGGATGTAGGACCATCAGCTGAAACCTGTGGGTTTTTAAAAAAGCAATTGTGTCTAAAGTTCTGCTGTAGCCGGTACTGCTGCCTGCTACTGCTAATACCTGACCTGTGAATAAACACAGATTTGCTCACCTCTGATTTGTATCACCAGAATATTTTAATGTTTTGCAATAGATTTATATTGACTTTTTTAGAATAGCCACTGAATAAGGTTAATAAGGTTAAAAACTGTAACATAAATATAATACTAGTCCATATTTCTTTAGATTTAAGAATTTGAATGTACATTTCTAGTCTGCTCTGTCATTCAGGGTAGCTGTTGGTCATCTCTAGACAGATATTTCTCTAGATTAGGCTTATGAGGCAGAATTTTTTTCTCTACCATCTCTATTCTTGATTATATTTCTTATATTGCACTGTAATTATTAGCTTTCATAGAGAAGTTCTCTACTATTGATTCAGGACTATATTATTAAAATAGATTCAATCTCAATTAAGCCTGTACTGTGCATCTCACATACAGGATGAATACTATAATTATTCAGTAGTAAGTATGAATTTACTGCTTTCAGATATTAATTCAGAGTGTTTTAGAAAGGGTCACTTGTCTTAGCATGTTGGTCTCCAGATCAAATCTTAAAATAGAAGCAAATTTTCATGTTAGGATGTTCAAAAGCATTTTTTTCTGTCAGTTGACTCTTCTTTATACAGAACTATCATCCATGTTTAGGACATTTCTAACTGTTCTGTATTTCTTTTTCAAGGTACTATCGTGAGGTCCTTCCTGGAGAGATTGTGAAAATATCCAGACATGATGTCCAGACACTGGATGTTGTACGAAGACCTGAAAAAGATCCGTCAGCATTCTGCATCTTTGAATATGTTTATTTTGCAAGACCAGACAGTATTTTTGAAGGTACAAAAATAATACACAGGGCTTCTCCCTAAATAGTGGGAGATGTTATCCTTGAGCACAATGACTCTGGAAATGATCTGGGATCATAGTAGGGTACCACTGGATGTAAGTTTGCAGAGCACGGCTGGGATAGAATGAGTTGGCAACGTTGTTGAGATGAAACTCACTAGGAGGAGCCAACTGGATTTTAATTCTCTGTATAGTGATACGAATGTGAATGCTGGAATGTGGCATTATGGAAGGAAATGACGACTTTATGCAAGTGACTAGTTCTTAGTTCTGGAGCTTTTCTCACTGACTTCTGTGACTGCAACTTGCCAGAGATATTTTTACAGCAAACTGAGAGGAAATCTGAATTATGCATACCAAGAAAAACACTTCTTGCTGTTCTTTAGGTCAGATGGTGTATTCAGTCCGAAGAAGATGTGGGCAGCAGCTTGCTATTGAAGCACCTGTGGAAGCAGACCTGGTCAGCACTGTTCCAGAGTCTGCAACTCCAGCAGCTCTTGGTTATGCTCAAAAGGTATATGTTACTTTGCCTCTTTTTTTTCCCCAAGCATATTTAGACATACCTCTTATTGTAATGAACTATATTGATATGGGCTGTAAGAGCTGTGTATTGGTAAAGCTTTATATTGTCAGTATGCAGGGTACTCTCTTTGAGTCATCTACTTTGTTTTTTCTGTCATTACCCCCTTACATTAAGGTATTCAAACGTTTTTTGGTTACTGTGAAGTCATACTAAGTCCTAAGGTTGCTTTAAAAAAACAGGAACTGAGAATAACAACTCCTTATATATTGATTCCGTTTAACTGTCTCCTGCTTGCAGTGTGGACTACCGTATGTTGAAGTACTCTGTAAAAATCGGTATGTAGGGAGAACGTTTATCCAGCCAAACATGAGGTTACGGCAGCTTGGTGTGGCAAAGAAGTTTGGTGTTCTCTCTGATAATTTCAAAGGCAAACGCGTTGTTATCATTGATGATTCGATCGTGAGGGGCAATACCATTTCACCAATAATAAAACTACTGAGAGAATCAGGAGCAAAAGAGGTAAGTTAATTTTGAGTCAGTACAATACAGATGTGAATAGAAGTTGATAGGAGGGTAAAACACAGGAGGCTTGCCTTCATTTATACTTATATTGTTACCTTATTTAAAAGGGCAAGTGTGAGAAGAAACCCAATGGCTAGTGCGTGTTTATTGTGAAAATAGGTTAAGAAGGTTCTTTTGTGTGACTGTGACTTTTGGATGATTAGGGTGAGAGGAACAGGTCTCATAAAGCACTATCTGGCAAATAAAATGAGAATGGAAAATAAATTAGTTAGGATCGGAAACCCAAGTATTCCTGATGTGTGACTTGCGGAACTGCATAAAGTACAACCACATACTGCTGTAAATACCACGTGCCTTAAGTCACCAGAGAACCATTTCTTTAATTGATAAAGATTTTTTAAGCAAAATAGAGTGTGCAAGTCAGACACTGGAGCAAAAATGTTCCATATAATCTTTGACTTTGTATACTGAAACTTGTGCACCAAGGACTGAACACCACAGACGACAAGCAAAATCAAGATGTAACCTTTAAGAACATTAGGAAATGCTGTAAAAAATAAGTTCTAAAACTGTCTTTCCTTCTCCTGCTGTCTTGGCGTCTAAAAAAACTTTATGTTACTTTCAACTCTTTGATGATTTCTGTGTAATGCTGTGTTTTGTTTTTCATTTTCATTGTGCAGAACTGGGACTTTGCTATTGTGTTGTGATCTGCTGACTGTCAGCTCATTGTAGGCTGTTTTGAAATTATATTTTTATTCAGGTGCACATCCGTGTGGCTTCACCTCCCATAAGATTTCCTTGTTACATGGGAATAAACATTCCAACGAAAGAAGAACTCATTGCCAATAGACCTGAATTTCGTGATCTTGCAAACTATATAGGTAAATGTTACTTCCTTTTTTTTTTTTATTTTGGAGAGAATGAGGTTTCACCTGTTTCAGGTATTTTATAGTCTACTTCAAGATAAAGCCCAACACATCAAGGCAATATTGGTAAAAGTGACTATAAAATTGTAAGGTTGGTAAGCTAACTCTGCATTGTGAGTACTCTGGATCAAATCAATTCAGCTACACACTTTTTAAGACACAGTGAGCTGTATTTCTCTAAACAATAGAAAGTATTAAAATAATTGAATAAGCATAAGTTACAAATAAAGAATGACAACAAAGCTTTCCAATACTTACAGCTCCCTCTGGGAAACTTCGCAGTAAGGAGCTAGAAGGAAGAAAATAGGTGGTGAAAATCTGTCCTATAATGAAAAGCAGATGTAGTTTCCCTTTGATGAGATATTCACAAAATTCAGAATTTGTAAACATCCACTGATTTCTCTACAAATTGAAATTTATGTTAATAATTTTAACTGCATTATCTATTTCATTAAAAAATGACATTTAAAACCAAGCAAAGAATGTAAAAAAACTCGTCAGATTTCAAGTCATGTTTGCAGCAGAACAAATGGAGAATCAGCAGTTTATGTTCCACTGTAAGCTCGTATTTCATATGTTAAATACTTATTCTCACTAATACTGCAATGAATTCTTTTCCCCAAATTACTGTGAAGGCATGTTGAAATATTTTAAGTTTGGAGGATCTCATTTTTAAGTGTTATTCACCACATGACTGCAAGTGATAGAAAACTAAAGACATGAAAGAGCTATCAAACTTTCCTCTGCTAGAAAATTTGCATGAACTGCATAATGACTTTCTTTGAATGTGGTGGTCTTCTCCTCCTCCAAGTCCCAGGGAGGTTTTGTAGTCCTCAATGCTCAGATTTGGGAAACAATAGCCACACACACATCTGCTTCCACACCTGAACCACAGGGTAGCTCTGGGAAACTGCCGGGAGTTAAGGCAGCCTTAATACGCACTCTGGACTTTGCTTCTGTTTTTGCAGTATGTGTGACGTTATTTGTTCCCAACTCAGAACCTTCTGTCCAGATTTCAGTGAGTCTGCTCCCTGCACAAAGCACTTGAGAAGGGCAAGGCATATTATGATCTGGTAATTTTTCAGTCATTCTCTTTAGGTAAGGTGATCCACCTAGCATCAAATATTGTAACTGCATTTCCAAAGAGCATTGCATTTGGTACAATATTGCATCTTTAACCCATGAATTCTTTATTTCCTCTAGGAGCAGACAGTGTTGTCTATCTTTCTGTGGAAGGGCTAGTATCATCTGTGCAAGAAAGCATCAAAGCAAGACAAGAGAACAGCCTTAAAACCCAGAAGTCATTAATTGGAAAGATTGGCCACTGCACAGCATGTCTTACTGGAGAGTATCCCGTAGAGCTAGAATGGTGAATTTTTAGTGGATGGACATCAGTTCATCTGTTGTTGAATGTACCTTTTTCCACACTGCCTTCTTGCTAAATAGCCTCCTTGCATTTAGGTAACACAGAAACCTTATTACAGCTAACTAATTACTGTTACTCAAACACATCTTTAAGTAAAGACTTACAGAAAGTCATATGTGCTGATGAAAACAATGTAAGCAGATTAAAATACAAAATTATGTAGTTTTGTTGCACAGTTATGCCTTCTGTTTTCTCACAGAGTGCTATAAAAACCAAAGTTTATTTAATTATGCAGTCCCAGAGTTCGTTGCTTCGGTCTTGTCCCGAAAGATATCCCCATTACACTTGTTCACAAATCATGAATTGTGTGGTGTAATTTCTAATTATCAAAGTCTTAATGCATCTTAAAAGCACCTGAAGTTTGCTTTTGTCCTTAGGAAAAACACCGGATTCTGAGGAATCAAACTGCCTCCTCTGCAGTTCTTGCTTAGGCTTTTTAAGAATAGAAGTACGTAACTTTTGCATATATAGCTAAGCAGCCTTTATTAATCGAGGCCTTTGTAACAGATTCTATGCACATAATGTCTAACATATGATTTTAAAAAATGAAGACTCAGGGAAATGCTCAGCCAAAAGCTCTCTAGTTTCTTTTTTATAATTCCAGTGTAATTACATTACCTTTGTGTGCTTTTAGCAGTTGCCAATAACAACGTGGAAGGAGAAAAAAAAAACCTTGGCACAGCCTTTCTGTTTTACACCTTGTGCTCTGCAGGATAAGTCTTGACAATTTCTGAAGTCTGAGCTACTGCTCAGTGTGCTTTTCATGTGTCAACATCCAAAGTAAACTCAAAAAAAAGTCATAACAGTAAAAATAAATTTTAACAGTAGAAACAATATATCAATCAAAGACTATGAGTTGTTTTGGGTCTAGTCCTATTTTATATATTACTGCTGTTAGAATAAATGTAATGTTTGAAAAAAACAAGTGTTCTGAAGAACCAGTAGCTGTTACATCTATTGTATTCAGCTGCTCACAATTACACGGTTACTTGTATATTGGAAGATCACTTGGACAATGAACCACTAGCTGAAAATGGAAAGGCACCTTTTGAAAACTATTGCAAATATATGCACAATTGTAAGAATTTTTTGTATACCTCATTTTTTTCACTCAATACCAGCAACTGAGATTTTCTATTTAATATTGTGTATTTTGGCCTTATAATTGTTTCTGATGCTGTTAAAAAAATAAACAGAAACGTTTAAGAGCTTCTTCCTTCCCCATCATCTTCCATATAGTTGAGAATTACATTACTGGTGATTAAATTCAAAAGGACGTTTCCTTAGGTGGGATTTGTAGCAATTGTGCCTGATAGACAACCAAAACACAAAAATCGTAGTTCAAAAAAGAACGTAAATACATTTAATGAAGTCCAGACTGTGTCTTGTGCAGTGGAATCAGAACCTACTTGCAGTAAAGCCCATGGGAGAACTTAGATTTGATGAGCACTGTGCTCTTAACTATGCATTCTTTACCAAAGGCCAGATCTGCATATTGGGGGGTGTCTGTGGATCTCTTCTAACAATTCATCTGGACACTACATTGAACAAACACAGAACAGGGTGGACACCGACCGCCCCCTCCCAGAAGGGAGTATGAGAAAACAGAAGAACAGTTAGCAACATTTTTCACTATTCTTCTTTCCTGCCCTTAAAAAGAGAAGAAAAGGGCTAAGTTGAGCTCTTAGGTTATAAATACATGTGATGAGCCCTTTCTACTTGACATAAACACTTGGGTGCACCGCTTAAGAAGGCTGCAAGCAGAAGGCTGTCTGTTTGAAATTGCCCATAGGACAGACTGCAAGTGAAACTTGTGCAAACGCTCTAAATACTATTTTAATGTGCTTTCAACAAAACTGTTCCTTTTGAAGTCTGGTAATAATTGCTTCAATGTGATTTGAGCATTAGGTGACATAGTTCTGATTTTAAAAGAATGAGTCCTATTGTCTTTTCCCCCCTCCATGTTAGACATGAGAAATTCTGTCTGCACGCTGAGCACAGCCATTTGGAGATGCTCTACATGCCGAAGCCTTAGTATGTATTTTTCAAAACCTAAAGTTAAAGGGGAGATACTTTTCAAGGGTCATTTTATTCTGACAGCTGGATCTATGTTTCAGGCTGCCAGGCCATTTTTATGACATACAGCCCCCCCACACACCCCTTTGAGTATGCTGAAGGAAAAAACTCTGGCTTTAGGTGTTATTATTTGTATTAATGTTTTACTGTGAAACTGTTTCTGCTGTATTACCGATGTGGAACTGTGTCAAACTATCACGGAATGTGACAAAACAGTGCAAAGCTAATGTCTAACTTCTCCCCTGTGTAACATTAAAAATGGTTGTGAACTGTTCTGCTCGTTCTCTCTCTCTTTGCGGTGCTCCCGGGCAGCACGCACGGAAGCTTCTTTAATAAAGTCACCCTGAAAGCACCTCGGAGCCGGCGCAAATCATTTACTGTGAGGGCGGTGAGGCACTGGACAGGCTGCCCAGAGCAGCAGTGGATGCGCCATCCCTGGAAGCGCTTAAGGCCCGGCTGCATGGGGATCTGAGCAATGCGGTCTATGGGAGGTGTTCCGGCCCCCGGCAGGGGCTGGGACCAGGTGATCCTTAAGGTCCCTTCCTACCCTACGATTCAGGGATTTCACGGCCCTACCGGTGTCCCCTCCCAGTACGGCCCCACTCCGTCACCCTCACTCCCAAGTGGCCGCCCTAAATTGCATCCAGGAAGGGCCGCCGCTCGCCGGCAGCCTCCAGGGGCCGCCGGGCCGAGGCGCAGGACGCACCACGCTCCACTTTGCCCACCCCGGACAAGACACCCGCGGCCCGTACCACCTCCTGGCGCGGGGGAGTACAGACACATTGGGACGAGTGAACTGTGAGCGTAGCGGCAATCCCTGCCCTTCGCCCCAGAGAGCTGTGTTTGTTTTAGCCCCTTTCCCATGTCTGCTGGGGAGCTGGGGACAGCAGGGCAGGCCCTGGCGGGACCGCTGTTCCTTCTCTCTTCCCTCGTTCCCCCCCTCGGGAGGCCATGGTACCGCCCCACGCACGGCTCCGGCGGAGCGGGCTCCACCTGTGGATGGCCCAGGGGCGCGGGGACCGCTGGCCAATGAGAGAGTGGCATTCCCGGGGTCTCACCAATCGGAGGCGCGGCTGCGGCCGAGAGGCGGGGGCGGGGGCGGGGCGGCTCCGCCGGAAGTGCCGCCGGCGGGAGCGGTGGGAACCCGGGCGCCGCCGGCCGGGCCCATCCCGGTGGGAGCGGGAACCTGAACAGGTGAGCGGAGTCACGGCCCGGGACCGACCCGGCAGGAGCCGGAACCCGAACAGGCGAGCGGGGTCACGGCCCGGGCCGTGCGGGCAGCACCGCGGGCGTGACGGGGGTCCCGTGGGGCAGAGAGGGCAATAGCAGGAGCAGTGCGCTCACAGCCTTGGCAGTTCACACCTTGGGGTTTCTGCTCGCAGAGGAAGATTTGTATATCGCTATTCCATTAAAAGAGTTATTAACTAATTAAGCTTTGCTAACGAAGTTATTGATTCAGAGGTGCCCTGCTTTAAAAATAAAGCTGTAACGGTGAGCAACAAACTACCTCTGCATTGAAGTCGTAGTGAATTGCTGTATCCTGGGAGTTAGGATGAAACTTAAGGCAAATGAGTGGAGAATTCAGCTTTAAACCATTGCAGTCTAAGGTGCGATAGAGCTGTGTGTTCTCCGCCATGGACCTTTTTTTATTTCCTTCTTGATAGTGTTTAGTGTGCCTTTCTAATTCCACTGAAGAGCGAGAAGGTGACAGTGCACGGGAGGGCCACGGGAGCTGCGATGACGCTTCAGGAGCTGGTGGCTCGGGCGTCCAGCCTGCACTCGGAGAGAGCAGCAGTTTGGTTTGATGAATGCACGGGGAAACCTCCAGCTTTCTACACCTACGCCACAGTGGTTGAGCTTGCCAGGGAACTGACAGCTTTCCTTCAAAAGCACTGTGCCCAGCAGGGCAAATGTGAAATAGGCCTTTACTGCTACCCAGGAATAAACCTGCCATCTTGGATCTTAGGGTAATGGTGTGAATGTTTGCAATGTGTGTTGGTTTTTTAAGAGTCATCTCTACTAGAGCAAATGTTACAGTTTGTTTAGATTTGTAATAACAACAGAAGTGTGGTAATACCATAGTAGTGTGATCAAGAGGTGCTGGAGTCTTTAATTCTTTAAGGAGAAAGGTGGTAGTACTACAATCTTTGAAAAGCCACTGCTAAAATATTTTTGAATCTTAAGTTCCAAAGGTCTAAACTGTCTAACTGCATCCTTTTTTTAAAAAGTGATTTACCATATTTATAGAAATACAAAAAAAATTATGACTAGTATCTTTGTTCTGCTTGTTTAAAAATGGAGGTGATATGACAAATATCTATTAAAAAAAGGACTATGCAGGTTTTTGAGTGTATTGTTTTGCTGGCAGAAAAGATGCTGTGAAAATAAACTCCATGTTTTAAGCTGAATGAATATACATTTAATGTTTCATTGCAAATATTGCAGAAAGAAGTAGTGAGTAATGCAAACCTAAAATGATACTGATTAATTGATGGCTAGGAAGTTGAAATGTTTGGGATCTCAACACTTTTATTGATCCAGCAATTTTTGAAATGCTCCTTCTGCTGATGAATTCTCATGTTTTTATCCCTTATATACGTATCTTTTGTATCAGTAACATTTATGATGTATTAGAAAATCACAGGATCACAAGCCTATTTCTTTCAGCTGATGTATGCAGCAGCAGTTGTGTGTATACGTTTTCCTCTTGTCACACTGCATGTAAGGCACACAATAGCACAAGCAGAGTGCCCCAGTACAGTGTAAAGATTTCAGTGGAGAGAGCGAGGTCTGTTATCATAAGGCTCCCAGAAACACTGAGGGATTTTTTCACTG
Organism: Sakesphorus luctuosus; assembly: GCA_013396695.1. NCBI lineage: Eukaryota > Metazoa > Chordata > Aves > Passeriformes > Thamnophilidae > Sakesphorus > Sakesphorus luctuosus. The sequence continues at coordinate 819,175 of VWZD01001296.1, forward strand.
ATCAGGGAATGCCTTTGGCCCAGTGCAGCATCAGAGCAGGTTGCCCAGAGATGTTGTGCAGGCACCAACCCTGAAGGTGTTCAAAGTGCTGAACAGCCTGGTCTAGTGTCACAGCTGGATCTGCTTGAGCAGGAGGTTGGACTCTGCATACTGAGGTCCCTTCAGCCTGATTTATCCTATATCCCCATGAATGGAGCAGTAACAAAGTTTTCTTTTGCTGTGTGAGCAGGAGCTACTGGGGCACTTTGATACTTGATGCTGTCATTGCCCAGTAGCTGGTTGAGATACGCTGCTGGGCAGGCTGAGTGCTTAACTCAAGTGGCTGTTCGAGCACAGAGTGCTGCTGTTTCCATGTCTCCTTTCTGGATCTCGGTATTACTGCCGTGACAAACCACTCGCACAAAGAGGAAATGTAACTAATTGTACGTACAGTACAGAACGCAGCAGCAGAAGAAACGTGAATATCTGTGGGCACCGTGCATGTTTTAGTGGCCGCTTTCTGGCCTTGCCTTTCCGTGGCCGTAACGAATTGCAGCGCTTGTCGTTACGCGGGGGCGCCGCTAGAGGGGGGCAGCGAGCGGCTGCCGGGCCGCGCACCGGGTAGGGAGTGGGACCACACAGGAACTTGGTGCTCCGCTTGTTTCTTAGGGAAGACATTCCAGTATCTGCTCAGATTTTCTTACAAGCCTATTCTTTAGACTCATGGTAGAGTTTTTTAAGCGTGCAGGCTTTTGGTGTTTTTTTAAAATGTGTTTCTATGTGTTGTGTATATATAAATGAAAAGCTTGTATTTCACAGAATCAGAGTATGCTGAGTTGGAAGGGACCCATGAGGGTCATTGAGTCCAACTCCTGGCCCTGTGCAGGATACCCCAAGAGTCACACCATATACCTGAGAACATTGTCCGTATGCTACCTGAACTCTGTCAGACTTGGTGCTGTGACCACTTCCCTGGGGAGCCTGTTCCAGTGCCCAACCACCCTCTGGGTGAAAAACCTTTTTCTGATATCCAACTTAAACCTGCCCTGACTCAGCTTCATGCCGTTTTGAGTCCTGTCACTGGTCATGAGAGGGAAGAGATCGGTACCTGCCCCTCTGCTTCCCATCATGACGATGTTGATTTCTGTTCTTACTCAGTAGCAGAAGGTTTTAAAATATGGTGCTTTTGATGTCATCACCACCTTGCTTGGCCAGAAATAATACTGAATGTTTTCATCCAGCTTTAATTTTTTCCCTCACTGTAAAATACCAAAAGGCAACACTGATTATTCATCCAGCAAAATCTTTAAAAGTCATGTTATGGCTGCATTTTCTAGCTCAGGCAACTATAAAAGTATAGAAGAAATGCTAGTGAAATTTAAAAGAATTTTCATTTTTTTGTTTTTTAAAATAAGTTTAAAACATTTGTGTCTTGCTAGAATCCTTCAGGTTCCAGCTGCCTATTCACCTATTGATCCAGATGCACCACCAACCTTATCCACTTACTTCATGAAGAAAAGCAATCTTCAGTATATTCTTGTTGAGAACGACAAAATAAATGTAAGTTTTCAGGCTTCTACAGGAAGTATTAAAGGACACTTTAGACATGTAGCTATTTAGATTGTATTCTGTTTTCATAAGCTTGGATGGGGTGATTTTATTTTGCCAAGAGGTTGTTTTTCTTATTCAGAAAAGAACATCTTTAAAGTTAGAAGTACAAAGTGCTGCTCCTCCTCTTCAAAAAAATTGCCTCTTTTCTGCTACACTGTTGTTCAGGCAAGCTTGTTGGGCACTGGCCTTGGAAGACCTTTTCAGACTTGATTCTTCATATGGCAAGAGTTGGATCAAAAAGCTTCTGCATTTAATACTTTGGTTTCTTTTTGTCCAACTCCTCCCAGATTTTATACACTCATTCATTGCAAAGGGAATAGAGAAGATCGAACTGTTTAGGTCTAATTCAGAGTCCTTTGTCTTTTGCAACATTCTTTTGTGTATTTTCCTTTTTCTTACTTGCTCAGAGAATTGTTTACTTCACATTTATAAAGTCTGTATTTGCTCATTTAATATATAAAAACACTTGAGCTTAAAGCTGTCTTATGTGTGTCCTTCAAAAGTAGAGGCATGAAAAATCACAGCTTGTTGCCTATGAATTGCAGACAGTAGAACAACAATAGTGCCTCCTGAGTTCTGCTGTTTGAATTGTTTATTTTCTCTTGCAGAAATTCCGGATATCCCATATTGGGTGCTTTTCCCACGATTCTTCCACAATAGAACGTATTGGTTTAACTCTCTTCCAAATGAGCTTGAGCAACATGGATTTAAATTCACAAGTAGATGATATGAAAAGTAAATGTGAACCTTTCAAAGCTGTGGATAACTCACAGCCAGAATATGCAGTTTGCCCAGATCAAACTGAAGGAAAAACATCAGAAGGAGGATACATGGACGTTGGCCAGAAAGACACTTTAGCGTATGTCTTGCATACATCAGGAACTACAGGGATCCCCAAAATAGTCAGAGTGCCTCATAAATGTATAGTGCCAAACATTCAGCATCTTAAGTAAGTGTGGTTTTCAGTTTTCCTTTCAAATGCTTTTACAAATTTGGTGGTTAGGGGTTTTTATTTTTTTTAATACTTCAGAGGAGTGTAGGTAGGGTTTTTGATAGCAGAGCTTCACTTCCTCCTTTCCCTTGTTTTCAGATTTATTTGTATTTTTTAATTTTGTTTCTAAATGGAATCATGCAACATTTTGTTTCTCTGAGATCTGTGCTTCAAATAATGTGCTATTGTTGTAAGTAATGTGTTCTGGCTTGTGGCTTAAAAGAAATAGGTAACAATTATTTGTTCACGGTTATATTTACTGTGTTCTGTAGTTCTTTAGTCCTAGTTCCTTTTTAAGCTACGCAGGTTTCTGCTTCATTTAATACTTAAAAAACTGTTATGGAAAATACCATCTCTTTTTCTTTCTTTTTTTCTGTCCTCCCTTTCTTTTTTCCTTTGTTTTTGTTTTAATGAGCATCCGTTAAATGAAGTACACCCTTCAATGTCCTGTATTGGTGTGTGATGTGGTGGATATCTGTGTAGAGGACATCATTAGTTAAATCAACAGCTACAGTCCAGGAGCACTTGCTCAAATGACCTGGCCTGCATATGCCTACATATTCAGAGCAGCCCTTAAGATCTGAACTTTGCCAATAAGTATTTCTTTCTCACTTTCATTCTTCTAGTTTGGAAGTGATTTTTGAATTTTGTAATTCCTCACTTTGTTATTTTAGATCCATATTTGAGATCACACAGGAAGATGTGCTGTTCCTGGCTTCTCCTCTAACATTTGACCCATCTGTGGTTGAATTGTTCATGGCTCTGACAAGTGGAGCCTCTATTCTTGTAGTACCAAACACTATTAAAATGATGCCTGTGGAGCTCTCTGCTGCTTTGTTTCACCACCACCACGTGACAGTGTTGCAGGTAGGCAACACCTGAGATGAGTGTTTTCAGTGCCTTTCTTTGCATTTTTGCTAACATGTACTACTTTTTCATCAGCCTGGATGCTAAAGTTAATAGAACAGGAATTTTCTTCCTTGAAGGCAATAGCTGTCCTTTTTGTTGTAGAGTATTAGCTGTTTAGAAAATTACCGTTTGATCAAAACCTCAAACATTTTGTGATAGAAAACAATGAACTAAAGATTATTTTAAAGAACCATTAGTTATTAAGAATTAATTGAATTATTATGTTAATTAAACTGTTTGTTCTGAAGAATCTGGTAATAGAGTATAACTGTTACAGACATTTTTAGCACTTTTTGATGGACTTGATCTTGGAGCCTTTCCTCATAAACAACTTTTAAGTTTTAGTGGTAGTCGTTATACAAAGTACAACAACTAAACCAGTGCTATATAGAGAATGATAAAATGTTTCTTGTTTTTACAATAATGAGAGCAATAGAATAATTGATTTCACAGTAACATTTAACTGTTTTCAGGCCACCTGTTTTTACAAAGCTTCATATGTCTCTTATGTCTTAAAATAGGTCATCTCCTAGGTGATTTCAATTTTAATAGCTTTATTTGAAGCATTAGCTGAATAAGCCTAGCCCATGCCCTGTAGTCCTGTCCTGTTCCTCTTGTCCTATCACTAGTTGCCTGGGAGAAGAGGCTGACCCCCACCTGGCTACAGCCTCCTTTACGTAGTTATAGAGAGTGATGAGGTGCCCCCTAAGCCTCTTCTGCAGGCTAAACAACTCCAACTCCCTCAGCTGCTCTGTGTAGGATTTATGTTCCAGACCCTGTTCCATTTCCTTTGGAAAAGTGGTGCTAGTTGAGACTGTAGGATATAAATAAGATCAGTGAGTGGCTGAGGATTCCACATAGAAAAAAATCCCGTAGTTACCCATCTTTTGTAACTATTCCCTGCTCTTATATTTATTTGTTAGGATTGATATAAATCGCAGTGCTGTAGATTGATTTTCCTATCCTGTACAAGCATCCTGATCACTTTAACTGGCTGCAGCTCAAAAGTCAGAGGGAGATACTGCTCTCTGTTAACAACACTTTTTAAGTGTGTCTTTTAAGACTTTTAAAGATATATATTTAATCATGTTAAGCAGTAATAGAGAAAGGCAAAATTTGGTTAGTGAAGGTATTTGAGCTGTCTTTCTCAGCAAAGTTTGATTTTTGTAGTTGGTGTGATCATTGTCCTGATCAGTGAAGGAAGGGCTTCTCAACTGAATTAATGAAAAAATTGTTCTCCTTATAACTTAACTGATGATGAATAATTTTATGATGTTTCTTAAATTATAGAAAGACTTCACTTCCCCCTCTTAACTTTTTTGAGCAGACTTTTAGATGGAGAAATCTAAAAAGTGATTATGAGGGAGGGAAGAGTGTAAATTTTTACCCTCTTTTTTTTTTTGTTGCTCTTATTCACTAAAGTTAAAATTGTCAGTTGAAAAGAGATGATCTTCATCTATTACTAGAAGCAAAGAACCTGGTAAGAAATAATTCCATTCATTTTCCAGTCCTCTTGCTGGAAAAGTAGGCAAGAATGAGAGTGAAATGTATCTGGTAAAATGATTTATTGTTTTTCCCTCAGTGAAAGGGCTCTACATCACCAATAGTTTCATAAAAGTAGTTGTTTACAGAAACTGGTTTGGGGTTTGATTTTATCTCTTTCCCTTCTGCTAATTTTAGAGTGTGACGTGCAAGCATTCAGCAAAACTAATCCTTGTAAATTGTTATATTTACACAAATCAAGGACAACTCAGAATCTGACATACTTAGAATGTTTAGTATTACATAAAGGTCTTTACATATTCTGCATGCAGGTTAATTAGATGTATAGGTTATATTTTGCTGTAACATTCTGGAAGTCAGAGAAGAAAAGCTCAAACAGCAACATCAAGATACTATTATTCTGCTTTCTAAGTAATTAACATGAGAACTAATGTGTACACACTTTTTAGGCAATAGCCGAGACACTACAGGGAACCCATAATTCCCTGAGTAAAGGAGAAACTCTGCAGAGGAACATCGATTGGTGCTGATAGTATTCATTAGAGGCTTTACATAGGAAACAGAACACCAGTGTGATGTATGCTGGTATCAGATGGCTGATGCCATCGACTATATGTAGATACTTTAAACTACATCCACAATGCAGCTGTGCTGTGGATATGATAAAGCAGGTAGAGATATACACATATACTGATAAAATATAACAAGTCTTTCTCTCTGTTCTTTTTGGTTTGTGTGTTTGTTTGTTTATTTCTGTCATTGAGGCAACACCAACACTTCTCAGAATGTTTGGAGCTCACACTATTAAATCAACAGTTTTATCTGCAAATACTTCACTTCGTGTCTTAGCCCTCGGTGGTGAAGCATTTCCTCTACTGAGTCTCTTGAAAAGTTGGAAGCACAAGGAGAACAAAACAAGTATTTTTAATCTCTATGGTATTACTGAAGTGTCAAGCTGGGCCACTTGCTACAAGATTCCTGAAGAGGTTTTTGATGCTGATTTTAGGTAGGAAAAATCACTGCTTTCATGGCTTGGCATGTGAATAATGAAAATCACTAGAAACAGAACCTCAGTCTCCTGCTACAAGGGCTGCTGAGTCCTTGTGTGTTTATACTGGTAGAAGGTATCTTTGATTTTTATGTCAAAATAGACTAATCCATTATCTCTTGCTCTAATACGGCCCCCTCAAGTAAAAATTGTTGTTGAATGATTCTTGAATGACAGAACTGCAGTCTCAAATTCCATGTAGGTTTCACATAATGTGTTGTGATGGTTTCTGTTTTGGTCATCTCTGTGTCTAGACCTCTTTCTCATTCCAGCCTGGGATTCCACATGCTTAGCCTGGACTAGCCTAGTTCAGGGTGTCCTGTCTCTGACTACATGGCAGTGTTGAATCACTGTTGCACTTCTGTTGTCAAATGACTCCTACCCAATTTGGTAGTGACTTGAGTTAGCCACACTGCTGCTTGTCACAAGGCTTTCCAGTGAGATCCTGCGTAGCTGAAGAGAAGAAACCTAGAGCTGAGTCAGTGAGAGTAAAAGAAATGGGGCTCTATAACTCTTAATCAAGGCTTGGAACAAAGATACACTCGTGGCTTGGCTCTGTCCAGTTCAGAATGTTCCTTCTGAGATTTTTTACTTATTTTAAGCAAAAATGCTCAAAGACTGTTTGCAAATGTCTATAAAAGTGTGTTTCTTACTGTTACCATGCTTTTGCCTACAGTGTTTTAAAACTCCACAAATAATTGATGAGAAAACAAGATAATTCTTTTTTTCCTAATAGTGGATAATATACTATTCAGCAAATGATCCCACTGGTATTACTTGACTAGAGTGGATGACAAATTTGTCCAAAGGGGGTCACGCAAGGTCTCACAGTAATTTTACTTGGACTTCAAGAAGTACTTTCTTCTCATCATTATTTTCTCCTCCCTTTTTTCACTTAATTTCTGACTTGTTTGTTTGGAGTTTCTTTTTCATATAATTTTATAAAGAGTTGTGAAAGGTACTTCTAGTTAGCTCAGTGTTTTGTTTTCTCTCTGAAATGTGCAATTATTCCATGATATAATAATTACACATACAACTTGAGTTAGATCTGTCCTACAAAATGGAATGTTTTGGACAAATGATGTGATATATTAACCTGGTGCTTAAACCCGTGAAGACTGAAAATTGTGGATGGTCATGAAGTGTTACTAAATTTTCATGTAAAACTGATTTTCATTCTGGTTTCTCTGAGTTCAAACATAAAATGCTTTATGATAGAAATTGAACTGGAATCCATGCAGAAGTTATTTAAAGTTACTTTACTGTTTAAGTTTTGCTTTACCAAAGAAAATATGTTAGTCTATAGTTCCACTCAGAAATAGTGTCTGTATTCAATATATGAGGTCCTGCAAGAGGCTAGAAAATTAAGGGGAAGGAAGGAACTGCTCTGCAGTTCAACAGAAGTCTGTAATAAATACTTGACATTGAAATTACAGTTTCTTGTGTTTCGGTCTTTCCTGAAGGGATCAACTGCACTTAGTGCCAGAACATCAGTAATAAAATAGAGTAAAAGCTCAAACTTGTTAAGGGAGGGAAAGACTTGAATTAGAAAGAGCAGTTACACATGTTTAAATTGGTTGACTTGATAGAAGTTTCGTCCTGGGAGACGTAAAAAGTAGCTTAAGCTCTTGGGGTTCTCTCAAGGTATTTCAGGGTCCATTCAGGCCTTATTTTGTACCATGCTGCGGGGTTTTGGGGTATATGATAATGAAACCCATGCACATTGATGAGGTTTGGAATTTTTAATAAACTGGTATGTTTTTAAAGAAGAAACTGTAGAAGGAAATCTCAAGTATCTACTTTTGCTCTAATAACAATCCTTTAAAAGATTTTATGCTAACTCATTTCTGGAACAGATATTTTGTCTTCCGAAGGGAAAGCTTTTTACTGTTTCTCTCTAATATATTTAGAACAGATTTTCCTGTACCTTTGGGATCACCACTTCTTGGAACAAAAGTTGAAGTCAGAGATATCAACGGATCTGCAGTTCTTGAAGGCGAGGGACAAATATTTATAGGTTATTTTATATTTCTGATTCTTTGAAGACATTGTTCAAAATTGATTAAGTTTTAATAATATATTGATTATTTTACTTGGTGTTTGCCTCTGGTATATGATTCAGTGTGGCATTTAAAGTTCTGATTGTGCTGGGAACCTTCTAATGGTATTTTAGGTTGTTGGAGTGATGAGCAGGAAATTACCATTTTATCTGCAGACTATTCCTTCGTTATATTGACTTTTTTTTCCTGCTTGCGTTTTGAAATCCTCAGCTGAAGTAATTTCTGTGCATTAACGGAATTAACTGCATAGCCAAATTTGTACATTGCAGAAGTTTAGACATTGAAAATAATCTTGCAGTATTTCTTATAGTGCTTGTCAGGGTGTAGGAGAATTTGATAAAACACTTTTTATAATTTTTATTTATGGTTAGCCATTTAGTATATAAGACCACAATCTTTTTCTGTGTAGGTGGTGAAGAACGAATCTGCTTTCTTGATGATGAAATAACTGTACCTTTGGGTACCATGAGAGCAACAGGGGATTTCGTAAGAGTGCAGAATTCAAAGTTGTTCTTCTTGGGTCGGAAAGACAATCAGATTAAACGTCATGGCAAACGTTTTAATATTGAATGTTTGCAGCAGGTAAGTGCTCACATCCAGTGAGTAGAGTATGCCAGTATAAAAAGGCAGGTGTAAGGAACACATTGTTATTATCAGAAATGGGTATTTATTTTCAGATGACTTTCAGGAGTCTAACAGGAATTTGGAGGGTTTATTATCAAAAATCTAGTCACATAATTTAGGGAGGAGTTTGTTTTTTAGTTCTTGTGAATGTGTTTTATTGAATGGTTTCTTCCAAGAGAACTGAGAACTGTGTAAACACCTGAAAAGTACTGAGCATTGCACTGCAGTGCTTGTGTAGTGATTGTTCTACAAGACTGAGTGTCAGACTCATGGATTATTTCTCATTCATGGCATTTCTAACTTAATTTTTATGTGAAGACATAAAAGCTTCAGTTACAAGATGATTTCATAGAATGTTCTGTGGGAATGTGAGAAAAATAGAGTTTTTAAAGGTGTACTTTCACTGTGTTTTTTTGCTCCTTTATTCTGTTGGTGAACTGCGTTTCAAAGCAAGAATAATATTTTTTAATTACAGGCTGCTGAAGATCTTTGCCAGGTAGAAGCTTGTGCAGTGACCTGGTATCAACAGGAAAAACTTATCCTGTTTGTTTTACCCAAAGATGATTTAGAAGAGAAGAAAACACTGAAAGAACTCCAGAAGCATCTACCAGCTTATGCAATCCCTGATGACATTGTAGTGATTAAAGCTTTGCCTTTAACATTGCATGGTAATGAATTCATTAAGTACCCTTGCCACTTATTTTAATAGTACCTATTGCATTTATAAATAATTTTTTTAATTGACCAAAATTCAGTAACTGATTCATGCTTTTGAAATATGTACATTAGATAACTAACTCCTAGTAGGAAATCATGACCCTGTGCTATGTTTCTTTATAATGTTTCATTTGATAGTCAAAGAGTAGTAGAAAAATCAGTTTAGTTTTAACACTGCATGTTTCTTTTCTCAGTTGTTCCTGTTGCAGTCTGCAACTGAACTCTGACTTCAGCTGGGGAAAAATCAGGTCATGAAGGTGGGATTATATGGGAGGCTAGAGTAAATTTTCAAAAACATTATTGGGTTTCATGTACTTAATCAACTGGGTAAAAAGGTACTGGTGCAATTGAGTATGAATAAGTATAAAGTGACTAGTTAGGCAGAGCAAGTTTTGGAAGTGTAAGTACTAAAAGAGCAATGAAAAAAAATCATACTTTATTTTCTACAAAGGCAAAGTTGATATATCTGAACTGAACAAGATTTACCAGAACCATCTAAACTCCAGAAGGCGTGACAGTAAGCTGAGTGACGCAGAGGAATTGTGGGAAAGATTGCAGTATTTATGGAAGGTAGTATTTTGAGCTGCCTTTTTATCTTTGCAAGTGGATCATTATATATGTGTCAGGAATTAGAGTTTTAAGAAGTATGACTAATGCAACCAGAACATTCTAGCTGCCTATAGATTTAAGTAGTACAACTCTTTCTGTTCAGTTAACACTTAAATATAGTTGCTCTGCAGTGGCCAAGAGGGAGTAATTTAATTTTTCTATCAGATAAAACTGCAGGCTGTGAGGTATAAGCAGTTAGCATAGGAAGGATGTAACCTGTCAGTAGTTACTTGAATACTGCATCACCTTCCAAAGAAGGTATCCCTAAAGCGAACAAGGAACTGGGACATGGAAACTACAAAACAGCTACTGTGTTCATAGAGTTTCTTATTTCTCAAGATAATCATGCATTGAAGAGTCCTTTTTTCAAATAGTTCATGCAGTTGTGCAGTTGTCTCTTGAACTGTCTGTTTCTATTATTTCTAAATTTCTATGCTAAAGAATTGTTTGTCAAGGTATTGAAATGTGATGCCAAACAGTACTCCTGTTTTATCAAAGGTAGACTTCCAAGATTCACCTAAAAGTGGGATTAGCTGTGGGTAGGACTTGAACAATTAAATGTAGTGAAATATCTGTGCTGATACTTACTGTATTGGTGGTCATGGAAATGGCAACTCAGAGGATGGGATGTGCCCTAGACCCATTATGGACACCAGAAGGCAACTTCCAAAACCAGAGGATTTGGACTTCATACTGAGTCTTAACAAACAGGGAGTGCAGTGAGAGGAGACACAGTGATTGCTGTTTGTTGTAATAACAATGCCACATCCAAAATCCTTCATGATTATAACTTCAAAAGTAGGTAGGTAAGTAGGTTACTTAAATAATGCAGAAGTAAAAGAAAACAGTTTTATGCAAGTTTTATTAATAAACCACCTAAATCAATTTCGCCAAAAGGCATCTAGATTTTATCTGCAAAGTTGTCATTGATAAATGGTATCAAGGTTGAAAATGGCCCATCAATATCGAGCACAATTTGCTTTAATTCTGTAGACTGCAGAACTGGAATTGAGCAAAACATTTTATACAGAACTAGTACCTCCCTTTTTCTCCCTTTCTCCCCAGTTCTTGTTCCTTCACTACCTTTGTTAGCACTAACGTGTTTCATGTGATATTTTTTGCAGTGTAGTGAATTTACTCAGGTGTTGATTTTTAGCAGGACTTCTAAGTGGTCAAGTGGATTCTGCCCAAATTGAGTTTTAATGTGTGTGACATGAGGTAACACCCATGGACTGTAACACTCACTTTCAGTCTTCTTTTTTCTAGTCTGTCCTCGGTCTTCTGGGTGATTCCACTGACATTTCTAAAGATGCAATATTTCTGTACAGTGGTGGAGACTCCTTAAAGGCTCTACGATTTTATGGTGAAATTGAGATGCTAGTAGGCAAGGCTGTGCCTGGACTCCTTGAGGTTATTCTTGGCCGCTCGATTGAAGAGGTTTACAGGCATATTCTTAAAATGCTGTTTACAGATGAAGACCAATTAATGAATCCCAAAGATGTTCTGAAAAGAAAATTAAGTGGGAACGGTGGAGAGGAATACCATGGAAAATATATTAAACTGACATCTGAAATAGCTCTTGAGGTTACTGCAGAATTAACTTCATTTATTGCACTAAGCAGAGGAAATCATTTTTTCCCTGTGAATTTCACCAAGTCTTTTATGCAACCCAAAACCACAGTACAGGTGGGAGGGGACGTGCTACAGCAGCTGTCCTTTCTGCATTCCAATACTCCAAGTGTAATGAAGAGCCACACGCAAGGGTATGGAATGGGAGATAAAATTTTCACAGTTACAAACAAGGCAGATAAAACCAACTGTTCCTCTGTACAGCAAATCCATGCAGAATGTAGTCATGTAACAATGGCAGAGTTGGCATTGTCAGTAAGATGGAAGTCAAATACAAGAAAATGTGTTGATGCATCACCTCTGGTTATTATACCATCTAAAGAAGAAGTATCCTCGTCTGTGTATGTTGGCTCTCACTCTCATGCAATGCAGGCAATTGATCTAGATTTGGGAGAAATAAAATGGGAGAAGACCCTTGGAGATCGTATTGAATCTTCTGCCTGCTTATCCAAGTGCGGAAATTTCATTGTTGTTGGTAGGTAATTGTTTCAGTCTTCATTTTAAATTATTTTTTCTGCTAAATATGAGATGAATGACAGAATCATATTTCTTACCTCTGAATGTCCTCCATCCATTAACTTCCATATCTGCTTCAGAACGAATTTATTATAATACAAAAACAGAAGGAGGAAGTAATGTAAGTTTCATGGTAACCAGTGATGGATCTTATCTAACATATATTCTTGTGCTTTATTATATGCCAGTTTGTGACAAGGAATAATCAGTGGGTATGGTTTCGTTTTAGTGGTTGATTAAGGTGTGACCTTAATGGGTTGTCTTTTTTTAAAGTATGGAAAAGTGATGCAGTCTCAAAATGTCTTTAAAAATTGATAGAGGTAGAAATTAGTACATGGTACCTCATATTATTCTTCAGTTTTTATCTGACTCTCCTTTTGGGGAAATGTGAAGAACATATTCAGATAATGTATTTTCATTTCATCATATCCACTGTCAGTGGAATTGCTATTATTTATCTTAGTGTCATCTTTTTAGCTAGTACATACACATCACTGGTTAGCACTCATGTCTGGGTGGTGCCATCTTTTATCTTGTATTTTGATTGGTCTATGATAACAAAATTAAATGTTTCACTAACACTGAAGGAGTTTCTAGAATAACAGTTCCATTTTCATTAAAAAATATACCGACTTCATTCTTTCAGCACCTTTGTTTTCAGAAAGGAAAATTAGTGAAAGAGATAATTAAAAAAAAACATATTCTCCCTTTTCAGCAACTTACTATGTCTTCTAATGTTATTACTGTACAATTTGATAGAAAGGCAGTGAAATAAGTACATTATAAATGTAACCTAGAAAGAACACACAAAACAATGAACTTTGAATGTATTAATTATCAGCAAAGACTTTGAATTAAAACAACAGGAGGAACTTTGGAAAATGTTTTGAAACTGCATCATGAATAATCTGACTTCTTTCCAGCAGTGATGCAGCTAGCAGCACAAATCACTCTATGTATGCAGATAATCGTTACTCTTTGTTCTTCTGTTGTATTTTATGTCACATAGGTTGCTATGATGGCTTAGTGTATGTGCTTCAAAGCAGTGATGGAGAAATACACTGGACTTTTGTCACTGAAGACAGTGTGAAAAGCTCTGCAGTTGTAGACCCTTCCAGTGGACTAGTCTACATCGGATCACATGACCAACATGTGTATGCTTTAGATATTTATGTAAGAACACTAACTTTATAGAAGAATAAATATCTAACTTAGACTCTATTTGTAGAATAGAGGAGGCTCCACTATTGTTAGTGTTCTTAGGAGTCCACAGGCACACTTCTGAATAGTTAGGCCTGCCTGTCATGGAATTAGGATTATGTGGCAGCAAATAGTTTTAGTGGTGTTCGCAGCTGTGGTACTTGTGTTACTAGTCCCGCTTCAAACGAGATCTTCAGTTTCTTAGTTGCTAAATTCTCTTTGAGTGTTTCAGAATAGGGTGCCTAGCTAAAAACAGAACTATCTATGGCTTTATGGTGAGGAAAGCACCTTGCATTCTAATGTCAGATGGAAAATAAGGGGGAGCTACTGCCTTTTCATTAGCTGAATTTCTTTTATTTACTGGAAGAGAAAGTAGGCAACATCATGTGTTGCCATCCTAGCATGTAGGTTATATCCTCACTTCTTAACTTGTATTTGCTGAGTGAACACAGTGTTTGATAAGGTTTGACATGCAAAGGTCTTTGTAAACATGATGAGCTCTAACTCCAGCTGAAAAATTGCTTATTAATGTTTTTTCTTGTGCTTACAGAAAAAGGCGTGTATATGGAAGTTACATTGCGAAGGTGGGGCTGTGTTTTCCTCTCCCTGTCTAAGTTCTTTTCCACATCATCTCTATGTTGCTACGCTTGGAGGATTATTACTGGCTGTTAACCCAGTATGTACCTTTGCTTTCTTGTCTTTGAGCCCAATCTCAAATTGAAATGAAACCAAAATGTATTTCTCGCATTAAGACTGCTTTTCTGATGAAAGGAAGGATAATCCTATGCTACCATAAAATGTTTTTCAGTTGGGGGCCTTGCGATTATACACAGGGTTACCATAATAATTCCCATACTTCAGAAAGCTATCTGGTGATAAAGAGAACTAAAGTGACTTGGTTGAATTCACATGCTGACTGTAGGCCAAAGTTGCAATCAATGTCTTCTCATTCCCATATACTACTTTATCAGGTAAACTAGTGAGTGAGGTCATGTCTGTAGATTTATTTACCCCCCTCCCTTGTTTTGAAAGTAGAATTGGAAAAAAACCCCACAGAAATCAGAGTAGAATCCAGAAATAAGCCCTTTCATTCCTCTTAGTTTCTGTCCCCCCCGCCCCATAGTCGTTTACAGAACTATCCCCTTGATCTTGGACTGCAGTTCTGTTCTTTGCAGTGGGGAAATGGCATTCTTGATGGATGTGGAGCAGTTTCATGGTTTTCTGAGGCCATTGTTGGATTACAGCTGGTCCTCCCTGATAAAAGGAACAGTGACTTGAAGTAGCTGTTAATGTTTTTGTACTAACACAACCCAGAGCATCAGTCCCAACCACCCTTACCTCCCACCCACTACAAATGTCCTCAGTAATAATCAGTCTAGTATTAGAAAACCAGTGTGTGGTTTTGCAGCCCTAGTGCACTGTGCTTAAGAAAGAACAGATTTTTTTTATTTTATTCTATAATCCAGAGTAACAGGTAGTTGAGATAGACAACTACATGTAAACCTGTACATTCTGATTTTTATAAAGTCTTAATTCCTTAGGAATTTGCAGGGTACATTAGGAGCATACTGTGACAATCATAGGTTGTGCGTTGCAGCATTTCCTACAGTATCCATATGACTTGATAGGTATCTTCTGCTTCATTGGTCCTTGTCACATACCAAGGAACTGGGAATGGAATAAAAAACTGACTCTGGCATTTACTAGAACTATACTACACTGTTATATCATTACTTGGCCTAGGGGGAGGATGAAAAGGTAAAAATGGGTATTAAGTATCCTATATAGAGCAGTAAAAATTTTGTTAGAGTAAGATTTTAAGAGTGGTTTTGCTTCTGGTATGCATTCTGGATGGGAGAAGCCTGCTTTTCTTTGATTTTGGTTTTGGTTTTGGCTTTGTGTGGCGTTTTTGTTGTTGTTTGGGGTTTTGTGGGTTTTTTCCAACACTTCACAAGGGCTTTGTCAGCCCATGATGGAATGGTTATTTTGTGATGCTTCTTAGAGTTATGTTAAGCATCACATATTCCGTGCTGCCATTTACAGGTGACAGGGAGTAAGATTTGGAAAAGCTTCCTAGGAAAACCACTCTTCTCCTCTCCTCACTGCAATGAGAACTACATCTGTGTTGGCTGTGTGGATGGAAACTTACATTGTTACACTCATTCTGGAGAAAAGGTAAAAGTGGTGTTGTTGTTTTTATGTCCATCACAAAACCCTGAATAAGATCCTTTATTAATACCATTTTCAAGTTTTAATGATTGACATAAATAGAAGTGTCTGTTGTTAAGGGAGGGGGAAAAAGTAGAAAAAAGTTTGCCTAAATTAATCCACGTAGTTCATGGGAAAACCACAACCTCTCAAGTTCCCTAATGCAGTAAGAAAATTTCTAGTTCAGAGGTTATATGCAAAGTAAATTGTCAAGTGTACTGTCAGCAAATGAAATTGTTCCTTTGGAGTTCTTCAAGCATGTTTAAGCCATCGCTTCTGTAAGATGGTGGTTATTCGGAAGTAAAGGTTTCTCAGAATGTATATGCATTTATCAAAAAATTGCCAAATTATAATTCTGGCAGAATATCCCCTCAGAGATGAATGTAGTTTGTATCTGATGTTAAAACAACTGACACCGTTTCTGTTTGTTGGCCTGAGGTGCAGTATACATGGCAGTTCCTAAACCTCTTCTGATTATAAAATGTTAGCCCATGCCCTGCTCTCTGCTTCCAGCAGTGTTGCAGAACTGATGCTCTCTTGGAGAGGGATCTGCACATCATTAGAATGAGCAAAGGAAATCTGTATTACAAAAGGAGTATCTGCCTTTCTGGCAAAGAATGGCATATTAACAGAATTCATTAAGTTCATTACTACTTATGGTACAACAGCCCAAGAATATTCTTTTCCCAAATTTGCCATCTTTATGTGGGCTTTATATAAGGTAGTAACTATTCCCTCTTCCACATCTGTTTTATGAGACTTTTATTGCTTACTCTGTGTGTAAAATTTAACTTGTAATTTGACAAGCCCTCACTAAAATCTAGTATACTTTTGAAAGAAAATGCTCTCCTAGACTACAGCTAGTCTATTAAAAAATTATAGTTGCTGTCAAGTTGATAATATGAAAGACCTTTGATAATGGGTAGTTATGTTCTTTCTCTAGGTTTGGCACTTTTCCACTAATGGGCCAGTGTTTTCATCTCCATGCCTCTCAAGTTTAACTAAGCAAGAAATATTTTTTGGCTCCCATGATTGCTTTATCTACTGCTGTAACATGGAGGGTAATTTACTGTGGAAATTTGAAGCCACTTCAAGTGTATATGGAACACCGTTCATTTTCCAAAGTGATGACTTAAATAACAGAATTCTTTTGGCAGCAGTATCTACAGATGGCAAAGTGTGGATCCTGAATGCCAAGAGTGGAACAGCAGAAGCAGCAGACTTCCAGCTTCCAGGAGAGGTTTTCTCTTCCCCTGTAGTATGGGGAACAAAGCTTGTTGTTGGCTGTAGAAATGATTATGTTTATTGCCTAGATCTGTATATTACAGGAAAAAAATAATAGCTAAGTTGTGAAGCTGCTTCATTTTTATTTTTTACATTTGTAAACTAAGAACTCATAGGTGCTCTCTACCTCTCTGCCCATTTTGCTGTAGGAAAATGCTGCTCCTTGCAGGCTTATCATGTAGCATTTTGCATCAGTCAGTGTCCAGAGTAAGCTGTACTGACGGAAGGAGGATGGCTGCTCATCACCTTGCCAGGGAAGGAAGAAACTGTAGTAAGGTGCCATACACTGCAGCTTGGAATAACATGCTTGTCTCTGAGGGAGGAATATATTGCTTTCTCTGAGTCCAGCCTAGCCTGTGCTTGGCTCTTCCATTTATCAGACTAGTGTGTGTCGAGTCTGACTAGATTTCTCTGCCAAGGCAAGGTAATCCAAGTCCTTTTTTGAATCTTGTATTTCTGAAGACACAGCCTGCACTGTATATACCTGATAGGAGTGACCTGTTTACCATAGTTTGTATGAACTGAATAGTTCATCTTTTGTGGACCCAGGCCATCCATGGCTTCAATTCATTCTAGTGTATACTGAGACTTCATTGAAGTCAGTAGGAGTTACCTCTTGTATTGTAAAGTGGAGAATATCCTGTATATAGGTATTAAATTTCCATGACAGGTACAGTGTGAGTTCCAAGATGAAGCGGGCACCGCTCATACCAACCACTGTCAAATAATTTTTAAGATATTTGAATGAATGCTGCCTACATTCCCTTTACAAGAACTATTAATAAAGAGTTGTGTAAATTTTGTTTGGTTGTCTTTAACAATTAAAAAGTAAGTACCAGTGGCCTTAGTAATGCAAATCAAGTATTTCAACTAACAAAAGTACACTTCAGTGAGAGCACTTCTGATTATGAGTCTTCTAGAAGATATATAATAGAAACTATTATTCTCTCTGATAAGCCATCTACTTTGAATCCTATTTTGCTTTATCACATTTTATCATTAGCAGAAATGCATAGGCAAAACGCAAGTAGCACTGTAAAAAGTTCTGTTTGTGAAGCAAACCTGAACTACGTGATTAGCAAAAGGAGACACAGAGTACATACATCGATTAGATAATTTGGACTGGGTTATAGTTTAATAAGAATTAAAATGACATTAGTATAATAAACAATTGCACTTTAAAACATTTGAAAAATTAAAAAAGTACACAACAAATACCCCACAATTATACATCTTACAGTTTTATACATTACTATATGAACATAGAGGTTAATCATATATAACCTTGTCAGAAGAAATGGTATTTTGTGTTTGTATAAGTTACAAAAATTTGAGACAATATACTACATAGTGGCTTATTCGGTTCTTAAAATATTTTTTGCTGTTTTAAACTGGATAGTAATGTTTTGGTTTTATTTTTAAAGATTTCCAATACTTTATCAGAAATGGTTGCAACAAAGCTAAAGCAAAGTAACACTTCACTTCATTGGTATTTAGTGCAAATTTTTGTTCATTTCGCATGAAATGTCACTGTTGCACATGTACACTTTAGAAATGTTTCCATCAAGTACTGCCCATAATAGTTTCCATTGTTACACTAGATACCTTTATGGTTGAAGAAACCCTCTGCTTTGAAGCTTTAGCTTAAGACCATTCTTAATGAAACCTCTATTCTATGTGCTGTAAGTGGATTGTATTGAAAAATTGCATCCTTATGTCATGCACAATAGCACCTAATTTTGCTATGCTTTTCAGAACACCAGTATTTTTAATCCTGATTTACTTCACCTTCTCTGTATGTCTACCTTGGCTCCCTGTTCCAAGAAATAATTGTAAAGATGGGTTGCAGGCAGTTTAGATTACAAATAGATACTGCAGGCAAACAGACTTGGAAAAAAACATAGAATTAACTTAAAGTGCACTAATTCCTGGTGTTAGCAGAGCAAAGAGAATTATGGGGCCAATTCTTTCTTCTAATATTGAAGTCATTAAGTTTGGGGGGGTTTATGCAAGCATCCGAGAGCAGCATTGCCCCATTCATTTTAAAACATATTAGTTACTTACATTAAGGGTAACAAGCTGCTTTAGAAATTCTAGTTTTAAATACAAAACTGAGGGCTTTTGACCCAGGAAGGCCCATTTTGCTGCTGTGCATATATTCAATCTAACATATCCACTGTGTTTGTGCTATTGTAACCATGATACTGAGCCACTGTTTTCTGTTTGGTGGGAAGGGCTTTACTCGATAATGACTTTTGCTGACAACTCCTTTGTGATTCTGGGAACAGGAGGATACAGCAGGTTTCATTCTGTTTTCTGCATGAAGTGCTACTCCTCGTTCTGCATACAGCAGTTTGGCTAAAACACTCCCACAAAGGATATGTGGAATCATTCTATAATGATGCATTTTCTTTTTATGAGAACGTCTCCTTTTATGATGTGTAGGCTTAAGGGTTCCCTTAAGCCTTATGGTTATAAAAAGAAGACATTTGGATTTTTTAAAGTCTTCCTTGTGAAACAGACTCAGGTGATCTATTTAATAGGGTGATTTTAAAATGCAGACCTACCTATTTCTATGGAATGTTGAGGATAGCGACATTTTTATTACATCATGGACTTTATCCTTTTTTGTAAGAGGGAGGGAGTGAACATTTTTATGTTAGTTATGTGAAGTAATAAAGTGTTTAATTGCCACAGCAGATACCTGAGATGGGGTAAGTAACCTTTCTGAAGTGTTCTGACTGTATTGGTCTGACTGTATAGGAAGTTATCTGAACTACCTGAAGTTGCATGTGGAGTAAAATCGGAAAGAATGCAGAGTTAAAACTCCTGAGACTCTCACTGACTTAGTTTTCAGTTCTCAGTTAACTTCAGTTCTGCCAATCCTACTTCTCTGGGAACTTAGTGAAACAAATTCTACAGCTACATTTGCATAGGAACAGTTTAATTCCAGTCATTCAATTGATTTAGAGTTGTAATCTGCAATCACTGTCTCTATGCATCTTAAATATGGCCAAGCACAGACAGTGATGCACTTAAATGACTAGAATAAACACTGACTCCATGACTTCTTTCTGAAAACTTTATGATACTTGTTTAAATAATGGTAGGGGTTTTAAAGTAGGATTAATTGTTTTCTTCCTAGGAGTGAGTGGTAGTGTATTAATTCTAAAATGAAAGAAATTACCTCAGCATTTGGATAGTACCATCTTTCTACTTATTTTTGCATGTGGAATAGTATATCCCAAAGTTCTTCATTAGAGAAAAAGCTTTCCAATAGCAAGCAGAACTGACAGTTCATACAGTTTAACATTTTTTTAAAAATTATGAATAAGAGAAGGGAACATGCATCTTGCCTTAATTTCAACAACAGTGTGTTGAAAATAATTTCTGAGATCTCAGGTAAAGTGTAGAGATCTAAAATTCCAAAACTGAGTACCCACAGAATTTAAGAAGCTTCTGAACTGAAGTTCTGGCCCTTATTATGACATTCACTAAAATTTACATCCTGTATCTAAGCATTCTTAAGTTTTTGAGGATCTGGCTGTGAAATTTTTGCCAAGACCTCATTTTGCTATTTTTCAAAGCAATGGACTTGAGTAGACTTTACAGTGAGCTAGAGCAAAATGGTAATCTGTTCAGTTTTCAGTCCTTCCATACATGCATTTTCAATTTTGTCATGTGTAAAAAGCAAAATAAATAAAAGAAAGCAATTAATAGTCAGCACTAGAGATGTAGTTTTACAGTTTACTTTATGATCTGTGGACAGTCACTCCAGGCTTTTGCTTTCCTCTTCGCTAATGCAAGCCAGGCTGGTTCTGTTGACACAGGGTTAGCATCAGGTGTAGAGAATCTCTTGGCCACTTCTTTTGTCAGGGGGGTTGATGGAACAGAATCTGAAATTTCCACTGGTTTTGATAGGTGGGGAGAGGAAAAGGAAAAAAATATTAGTTGAACCCTGTGCTTTGTTGCAGTGTTCTAAATATTTCACTTTTGTGAGAAGATCAGCTCAGCTGGTCAGAGCATGGGTGCTGATAACACCAAGGTTGTGGGTTCGGTCCCGGTATGGGCCATTCATTTAAGAGTTGGCCTCGATGATTCTTGTTGGTGCCTTCCAACTCTGAATATTCTGTGAAATCTGTGAACCTCAACCAAACTCAGTATCAGATCATACATCCTTTACTGTTGTTGGTTCTACCTTCTGACCTAACACTTGATATTTATTTCCAACATTTTTAGATAAATCTTGCTGAATTTGCAAAATACAAGTGAGGAGGAGCTGAGTTTCCTTTTTCAGAGGTGACTCAAAGTAATCTTAAGTCACAAAACCAGGGACAAAATTTTCAGTCTCTGGGAGAGCCAGAGAAAATATTCCAATTTGCCAGTCTTACTCTTTACATAAATTATTTTAATTACATCTACAACATAGGAAACTATGGGAGATAAAGCTAGGGGGTTTTTTTCCTCTTGGGTAGTGCTATTGCTGCACATGTTTAAGCCAACTGTATTCAATAGGATTTAGGTTCTCTCTTTGGATTAGTGTCCTTAAATAAGCACAGAGAAGAAAGTGGTCCTACAGTTTCCTGCCTCAGTTAACCATGCCCATGAGACTATCCTGGAAAAAAAAATAAAACCTGTTTTCTCCCCTAGCTGTTTGACACATTTTCTTCTAAGTAGTATCTTTAGGACAAAGAGCTGTCTCTGCAAGAAAATGCATTGAATAAGCAACTTATTTCTAAGAAACAACTTCACAGAGCAGAACTGTAGAATGTATCATAGAAGTCAGATGGGAAGATTAAGTCTCAGACAGTGAATGCCCTGGACAGAAATGAGTCATGTCTGAAACCTATGGAGTAACTCTAAAAATCTTAGTTACAAAATAATTCCTCACTCATTCTTCCCCTTACACATTTTCATTTTAAGGAGCCAAAAAGATTTTTTTTTGTGTGTTAAATGGTCAGATTCAGTCCAAATTACTTCTAGTTGCATTTCATTTCAGGTTTTGAGTGCTTTAAAAAGCTTTAAAGTTGCATGGATGCCAAAAATTGTTCTATTTTTCTTTCCAGTACCTCTTTAATCATGTATTTTTATCTGGAAGTAAACAAACAGTAGCAGCAGCTACTGCTGTAGACAGACACTTTGAAAAGCTAATTATTTTAAATGCCATGGTAATTTATGCTATTTTAAAGGTTCA
Organism: Sakesphorus luctuosus; assembly: GCA_013396695.1. NCBI lineage: Eukaryota > Metazoa > Chordata > Aves > Passeriformes > Thamnophilidae > Sakesphorus > Sakesphorus luctuosus. The sequence continues at coordinate 841,257 of VWZD01001296.1, forward strand.
ACCCTCTTATCAGTTCCTGTTGTACAAGACTCAAGTGCAAGTCTGAAATACACCTTCAAGTTTTGGATGTCTTTTAACGTCCTTAGAGGAGAACTCAATAAACTTATTTTAAACATGTCCTAGACTAGTCTTCTGTCTTAAATGCTCTTCTAACTGGGGGAAACCCAAACTGGTCATATCATCCATAATAAATACTTGTATATAGATATTTGAATAGTTGCTAATGGCTACCTGGCTCCAAATGCAGCCATTGATCAGGGAAATCCAGTCACTATTCCCTTTAGGGCCAATAGAGTTCTTTCACTTCAGATAATTCAAAATTGGTAATTCTCCCTCAGTTTCCTCCTGAACTCTCATTCGACTGCACACATACTGACCCTGGATAATTGGGGTTTGACCCTTCTTTAATCTAATTTGGCATCATTTGTTGTGCTTGAGTTTGATTTCTGCTAGAATTGACTGGAAATTACGTATTTGCAGCATACTGGCCAGCACATCAGAAACAAGTTGTGTTGTTCTGTGATGAAGGCAAATGCATTTGTAATTCTAGGTGTAATATATAAGGGGAAAGAAATAATTCACTCACTTTCTCCAAAACATGCAATACCATTTCTGACATGCATTACTCCTAGAGCAAACCTGAATCTCTCACTGTACCTGTCACAGAAGTTGGAAGGGTGTTTGACTTTTTTAGCTGCTCCCTTCTTTCTAGTCTGGACACAGCAGTCTCAGTTTTCTTCTCCCCTTCCTGAGTTGCAGATTTCTGCAGAGTGCTTGTTTTGCTGCTGCTGCTTTTATTATCTGACTGATTACTTACAGCAGCCTAGAACAGAGAAGGAAAACTGCTAAATGAGAAACAGACTGTCATGCAAGGCCTACAAGTTCAAGATGACACACTTACTGTTTTTATTCATCATCTGTCCTTTCCTTAACCTTCCTTTTTGGCAAAAGATCACAACACTCTGATACTTCTAAAACTAACAGTTATTAGAGACTGTAAAAAAAACACCACTAAGTTAAATTTTTCATGTTGTCATTTCCCTCAAAATACTGAACAGTTTGAACCAGCCCTACCTGTTAAATACAGCACTGAAACACACTGCATCTGTGGGCAACTTCACACACACTGGTTTTCTTCTACCAGTTATCTATGTCAGTGGTAATGAACGTATCCATCAGAAATTTAGGTCTCATAATAAACATCAAAATATGTTTAGTTATCCACATCATCTTCCTTTTTACTATCTGTAGTATCTATACGCAGTATCACTGTGTAGCATCACTGTAGGCAGAAATGTTTTCCTTACTAACAAAACCATGGAAAGTAAATAGCTTTTTGGAGAACAGGAAAGAAGTGACACTTGAATTCAGTTCCTGCTTAAAGCATTTTGATGTGTCACGTGACTGTTCATTTCTTTCATTCATCTGTATTTCATCCAAATAATATGTTACAATAAACTCAGGCTTGCTAATATTCACTTATAAATGTGTATTCCAGCTGTTACTTCCCAAGCATTAAAGGTTAACATCGTATTTACTCAAGCTCTGAAAGAACCACATCACACAAAATTTTTCTGTTCCATCACCTGCACAGTGATTGTGCTTATGATTGCCATTAACTACCACCTGATATCATCCGAGTTTACACTAAAATTGTCACACTATTGCACAGTATTTTCTCCTGGAGGTCTTGGTTTTGCAAAATGGAACTCCAGACTTTCAGACTAGTTTTTGCTCACTGTCATTTTAGCTTTTATGAAATCTTACAAATGGAGCACAAAAAAATACTCCATATAACAAAATTAGCTAACTCTTATAATCATGTTGTCAGTATTTCTAATAGGCAAGTTTCTAAAGATTTCTTACATTTTCTTTGGCCAGCTTCTCTGCTTGCTTTGCCTCTCTGGCTTGTCTCCTCTCTTCCCTCGTGGCTTGTTGCTCACGAAATCCCTTTTGCTTTTGCAGTGCTAATGTAATCCAAAGCGGTTGTGAAGTTTCCACTTTTTCCATCAATTTAGAGCCATCTACGGAGTGCCTGCTCTGGAGGACAGGCTTTTCTGGAAGAAAACATGACAAGAATTGATTGAACAATGCATATCTCTTGTCTCAAGAAAAGCTGTACAATTTTTCTACCATGTGAAAACACTGGAGCCAAGCCCTTTGACTATCATATAAGTCACAGACCCTCATGAATCCTGAAACACATTTTATGCCTCAGGAATAAGACCTAATTCAACATACTCATAGAGCTGTCAAAATGTATCATTTTTTTTTCTTTTATTTTTTTTGTGAAAAAAGCCTACTCCAGACTTACACTCTTATTTACTATAAATATTTGCACTTGTGGGATATCTGGTGAAAGTGATACCTTTGCCTTGATTGTTTATAACTGATGAAAGGAATCCAGCCATTACATACTGCAGTTCCTTGGTTTTTTAAGCCATAATTAAGGAAAGAATAACGTCTGAATTTCAGCCAAAAGAAGGGGACTAAAATTACATACTTCTGTAAATTCAGTCTATGCTATAAAAACTTTTTTTTTTTTGTCACTTGTGCATTTGGCTTTCTGTACTCTGCATAGAGTTGGAGCTAGGACCCAGTACAGAACTGTGAGTGGCAGGGAGCAGCACTGGCGTGCAATGGGGCCTCTGCAGAGCTCAGTGAGCACAGAAGTCCTCCACTGATGCAGATGCTGCTATCCCAGCCAGCAGCTGTGCCTCCAACTAGTTTCCATAAGTCCTCATTTTAAAAAAAAATGGAAGTCAAAAGTGTAAATAATTGTAAAAAACCCCACAAACCACAAAACAAACAAACAAGAAGCGCATTTCCACTTAGATATGGGTTTAGAGGTGTCCTGATGCTTGTAAAATTCAAGAATGAAAAAAATTTAGCACTTCTCAATGAAATGCTGAGTTCCTGCCTTGCTTTTTGAGTGTTCTTATGCTGAAAGAATAATTTTATTTCTTGTACAAAATGCTACTTCAGGACACAAGGGCTTTCAATCCTTCTTTGAAGAGCCACTATGGCTACTGTAATTGTTTCTACTATTGAAGAGTGCCTCTGAAACGCAGACTCCTGTGCTCATCTACATTGGATTAGATAGAAAATTTGCCCAGAATAAAGGGACCTCAATCTTAGTATATTTTAAGCTAGATAACATTCCCCTAAAAATTAAACAATAAAATGTAAATTTTAAAAATTATACCCTCTGCTCTGATGACACCATTACACGTAGACCACAGAGTCCATCCTCTGACTAACCAGGTAACATCTCTACCAAGGAAAACATGCACACACGCACTGTTCTGTTACCTCCCTGAAATTAACTTTCTTAAGCAGGTCACACTGGTCATACTGAGCTTGTGTGTTTCTGAATTAAATTGTGAGGATGGGAATTCTCACTCAGACAAACCTAAGCAAAGTAGTAGTCCTCAACAAATAAGATGCAAAGTAAAAATTATAGCTTAAGACCAAATGTCTTCCTCTGGACCTCCAGCATCTCATTTTGGAAATGCAGACAAGAGCTAAATGTGCTTCAAAAATACATACCTTTCTTCAATGGCTCAGGCTTTTTGTCGTTTTTTTCTCTCCATGGAATACTTAACGATGGGAAAAATGACTTCTTTTCTTTGATTTCTTCCTCTTCGTTTTTGTACTCATCAGACATTGTGGGGGGCACTGCATTTGCTTTGTCTTCTCTTCTCCAGCCACCATCTGATTCAGCTTTAACTACCCTTTGCCCCAGTGTTTCAGATAGGTTTGCTCTGTTCATTTTAGAGAGAGGAGATGGTGGTGGGGTCTGGCTGGTGGGCTTTGGAGCTAAAGCAGGTTTCTGTGGGACCACTGACTTGCATGCTGGTTTCTCATGAGCAGGTAAAGCACTCTTGCCAGTGACTGGTGGGACCACTGGTGTGCCTGCTGGCTGTGAAAATTCCACCATAGTAATTGAAGAGTCTTTTAAATTACCAGGGACATTTGATCTCCCCATGTCAGGGGATGTATTCTCTTGTGGAGCAAAAACAGCGGATTCTTTCTCACCTTCTGTTGAGGTGAGTGGGTCAGGGACACCATCAAAACTGTCTCCTGCACTGTACCTTTTCTTTTTCCTTTGCTCTGCCTGTTGATCATAATGGAAACGTAAAGAGTAGTTTGTCCTTCGTAACTTTATCCCAAAAGGAGAAACGTTTTCTTCTCCATTTGGTGACTGTTTCTCTGCTTTTTTTGTGCTGTTACTTTGCTGACTTTCCAGAGCACTGGGAAGCTCTGGCTGGGGTAATTCTTTACCTGGAGCATGAGGAAGACTTGGAACAAGGAAAGATGGAAGATCTTTTGCAAATTTACAGCCTTCTGTATTGTCTATCACTTCTCTATGGGCTTCCGTTTTCTCCTTAGCCTTTTCAGCTAAGTTATCCTTAAAAGTGGGAGCCACATCTTCCTTCAAATCAGCAGGTGAGCCAGTGGTTCTCCCCACAGCCACTGTTTCATTGCCTTTGGCTGCACTTCCGTTCTCAGCATCTGAATTGGTTTTTGAAACTTCAGAAAATTTCTGCCATGCTGGTGTTATTGAGAACTTTGCATTTGCAGAAAGGGTTTTCCTCAAGTTGCCATGGGGAGCACCCCGTCCTCGGGGTGTCCAGTCATCACTGTGTCTGCAGACACTTACTCGGTCTCTCTCATTGTATTTGTTGTTTTCTGCATTCTTTAGTATTCTGGAGCGGATGGAGGCCCACTCAGCTAGTACAGCCTGGTTGTTCAACGTCTCTTGCGCATGTTTCATTTTACTGCTGCTAGGTTTGGGATCCTGTTTTTTTTTCTGTGACTTCTCTGGTGAAGGAATATCCACATTTTTCCTCTCTTCTGTTAGGCCAAGTAATGATTTGCAAGCTGTGTCCTTAATCTGGTTCAGATTGACTGCTGTGCCACACAGCTGTGCTCCAGTAACCAAAATAGCTGTGTGGGGTACACATGCAGATGACGGGAGGGTATGAGAGCCCTTACTGGTAGTGGGCACCCTGCAATCTTTGACAGATGAAGAAGAGTGTCCTGTTCCTTTGACAGGCATAACAGGACTCAGATTTACTTTCTGAAATATGATCTGTTTATCTCCAGAAGACACTTGAAATGTGAAGGGTCTGGATGCAGTTTGTCTTTCATCTACCTCTTGCCACCGAAGTTCTTCTCCTATGCGCTTTTGCTCCTGAGCCTCAACATCTCTCTTCAGTTTCTGGGCTAGCATTTCTTCTGTTGTTTTATTCCCTTTTTCTGACTGTTTGAGGTTTTGGGCTCTTGATCCTTCTTGGAGCTTCTCCTCTACTGGATGCCTATCAGCCCCTCCAGAACACAGCTGATCCTTGTCCTGTGGCTGTTCCAAGGGTATTTCTTGGTTTTGATGAAGATTTTGTCCTTCTGTGTCTACTTTCTGCTCTTTCAGCTTGTTCCATTCTTGTCCATTTTGTTCCTTCTGCTGCTTCAGGTCATCTTGTAGAACACCCTCTGAACTTTCCATGTGCATTTGTTTGGTAAGCTTGCGTTTCCTCTGTTCTTCCCGTTCTTTTTTCTTATTCAGTACTTGCTGGGGTTGTTCCTTCTCTGTCTTTTCACATTTCTCCTTCAAATGCTGCCTTTGTTCATCTGGTTTCTTCTGTTGTTTGAGGTCAGATTCTTTCTCCTTCTGTTTTATTTCAGTGTCTTGAAGCTCTTTCTCTTCTATCTGTACTTCTTCTTTATTTTGTTCCTTGAGTTCTTTTTGTTCCTCCAGCCAATTTCTTTCTTCTTCCTCTTGACTCTCTTTTTCAGTCCCGTGTTGTCTTAATTCTACCAGCGCTACCCTCTTCTGCTCCTTCAGCTCTTGTCTCTGTTTGTCCTCCAGCTCCTTGCGCTTCTGCTCTTCCAAGTCCTGGTGCCTCTGCTCCTCCAAGTCCTGACATCTCCGCTCCTCCAGTTCTTGGTGCTTCTGTTCCTCTAGTTCTTGTCTCTGTTGGTCCTCCTGCTCCTTGGGTTTTTGCAGCTCCAGCTCTCTTCTCTGTTGCTCCTCCTGTTCCATGAGCCTGTGCAATTCCAGCTCTCTTCTCTGTTGCTCCTCCTGTTCCTTGAGCTTCTGCAGCTCCAGCTCTCTTCTCTGTTGTTCCTCCTGTTCCTTGAGCTTCTGCAGCTCCAGCTCTCTTCTCTGTTCCTCCTGTTCCTTGAGCTTCTGCAGCTCCAGCTCTTGTCTCTGTTGTTCTTCCTGTTCTTTAAGCCTCTGCACTTCCAGCTCTCTTCTCTGTTGCTCCTCCTGTTCCTTGAGCTTCTGCAGCTCCAGCTCTTGTTTCTGTTGCTCTTCCTGTTCCTGGTGCCTCTGCACCTCCAGGTCTCGACTTTGCTGTTCCTCTAACTCCTTTTGCCTCTGCTTCTCCAGTTCCTGGCACCTCTTCTCCTCCAGCTCTTGCCTCTTTTCAGCCTCCATCAGTCTTGTCTCCTCTTTGTGGTATGTTTGCTCTTCTGTTTCCAAAGATGCCTCTTCCTCAAGGAGATACTGCTTTCTCTCTTCTTCACGACACCTCTTCTGTTCTCTGTGCATCTGTTCAAGTTCTTGGCACCTTTTTTCTTCCATTTCTCTTTGTTCTTCCATTTCTACAATCTGTCTTATCCTCTCAGCCTCAAGGATTCCCCAGTGATCTTCAATTCTTTTCTGTTCTGCAAGCTGAAGTTGCTTCTGCTCATCTCTGCCCTGGATTAGCTTGTCTGCTGTGAAGTGTCCATTATAACCTGGGTATATGTCCCCATAAAGCTGAGTTTCCAGGTCCTCTGGCTCAAATTCTGTTATTGTTAAACTTTGTGATCCCTAAAATTGGGAGACAAGTTGGGAGTTACTGAATATTGCCTTCTGGCTTGTTATTCTTTATACTGAACAAAGAGTTGCAAATGCAAAACACTTTTTTCTAAACAATTATTTAGATCCACAGCTAACACACCTACCCAGTTTATGAATCACATTATTATAGATCCCATGTCTCTCACCTATTTGGATGACAGCCTTTAAAAGAAAGAAAACATCCTCACAGTGATAACAGTATAATGCTAAATATTGAATCAGCATTTGGTGTACATTCAGACCTGGCCTTTCAAATTTACAGAACTTCAAGGAACAGAGCACAAGTTTCATATGGCTGATCTACTATGTAGAACTCCATCCTTTAAGCCTGAAGTAAGTAATGCCTGCTTAAGGGCATTGTTTTGCCAGTTCTTTCATGGCAAATCTAGCTCTTATTTGCAGAGACAGAAGCTGTTGCCTGCAGAAAAGAGCTCTGCAGTGGTGGCCAGGAAAGAACACTGCTCAGGGAAACACAATTTGCTGCTTTCCACAAATCCTGAGCCAGGATATCTTACTCATTAGCTGTGCTGAGACTCCAGTACTACTGCAGGAAGCATGGGAACGTGCATGGACAACGAACGTAGAGCTCCCCGGATACTGCACTGTTCTGTACTGAGGTGTGTGATCACCATTGAGCGGTTCTTCCTGCCTGCCCCACAGCCCTGCAATGTGGGTGCAGTACTTGCAACAAACTGCAGATCTTCTTCACAGCTTACTCCTTGTCTCTGTAGCGAGTCAGTCTGATGAGCTGTACCTGAAGAGTGCTTCCCAGCACTTCCCTTGAGGAAAACAGCTCAGCTAATGTCCCTGTCTAGCTATCATTTGTTGAGCCATCATTTGGTTCCACTTAACCATTCTGTATAAACAAGAGGTTTAAATTTAATTTCTTCATTGCAAGAGTGATAAATGCAAGTACAATGGTGCGGAAGAAAGGACAGTGGCCTCTCCTGAACCCTGTGTAGTTTAGTAGTCTTACCCCATTTACAAGTACTAGTAAGATGTCAGGACAAAAAACAAGAAACATGCAGTAAATGTACAAAGCTAGAATTTGATAATTCACTCTAAAGCTGGTTCAAGAGCTACATTACTTAAGTCTTATTACTATAACACAAGGATATTTTCCCTGTCAGAATCCACACCAGTTTTAGAGAATCTAATTTTTTCCCAACCAAATTTTGCACTAATTGCCTATACACTAGAGCACGATTAACAGTGGCAGGTATCTTTAGGCTTTTATGACCTAAAGTTTTTACTAGAAAAACTAGATTTGGAAAGCTCTCCCAATGAAAAATCCCAGTGGAAGTACATCAGGTTTAAGTAGTATTTTTCTCAACTGAAAATATTAAAACTTTTTTGCATCTTCTCTCCAGCTGGGTTTCAGCTGAAGGTGTCTCTCTTGACTTCAAGTAACATTGTTAATCACATTTTAAGACAGTCCTATGCCTGTAGTTGCTGGTGCACTCAGTTATGGTTATTTTTCCAGGCTTCAAAAGTAATCCCTCTCTTGCTGTTTGGCCAGTGGTTTAATACCTTTGTTAATCTCTTGTGCTTCCTTGATACCCTCTGGTTTTTTGGCTTCACTGACAGCTTGTGCTTAGCTGCACTGTTGTCTAGACGTGCAACAGCCTGGGGAACTGAATCCAAATTGATTGTTTCAATTGTGCCAGAACAGGAAAACTGTCTTTTTGGCCGAGCTGATTTGACTGGAGGGACCTGTTTGTATCACAAACACAAGAAACTATTATTAGGCTATTTGTTTCATTAAATAAACAAACAAATAAATAAATAAATCAAACACACACAAAAGCCTTTGCAGTTTTGAATTCTAAGGAGTTATTAGCAGAAAAGATCTGAAACCCTGTTTTTCCATTATATCATTCACAAACTTTGGACATAAAAGTTACAGCTGAATATTTTATCATTTTCAGTACTACACATTTTTATAGTTTTCATGTAAAAATTACTTAGACCATTCTAATTGAAGTTTTTTCACAGTTTAGCATCACTCTTAAGTTGTTGGGAATGGGAGGGGCATAATCAAGGTTTTAAGCAACATCAAACACTGGGACATTTTAAAGTTTGCTTACTATGAAAAAAGATATCTACATTTTAAAATAATTTAAATTATACACTTTAGGCAAAAGCAAGTCAGATTGACATATCTAAGCATTATAATAGAACATCTACAGAGCTGTACTGTGCGTGGGAGATGACAGCAGTATCGGATGCCAGACTGGCATAGTGCCTATGGAAAACCTTCCCTCCACAGTCATATGGAATTGTCCAAATTAGCACCAAACTGCAAAAAAATTAAATAAGACAATACTGGCTTTGATGGGTGCTTTTTTCTCATGCCCTTCAAATACTTGGGTTCAGAAAGTACAAATATAAGCAACGTGATTCAGTGAGATTCCTCTCATGAATAAGTACAGTGGAACTGTACATCTAAGCATGTAAGAGTGAGCCTGTCATCAGTCTCTCACAGAAGTCACCAAGCTATCATCCCGGGATTTGGATTTGGCATAATCCAAATGGAAAAAGAAGACAGAATGAAAAGCAAAAAAAGAAGGGAGAAAATTTCTTCTGTAAGGAAAGAAAATCATATACATTGTTTTCAAGACAGCCCTGTAATCTTCTGAGGTTAAACACATGCTAATCAGGGAATCAATTACTTCAAAGCTGAAGGAATATTTTGCATATGCTTATTGAATTACATGCAGGCATAACAAAGTAGTTGAAGTACTTATGAAAATTACAACTCTCCAATTAATACATCAAATGCAGGAATGCTGCAAGACTGGCAGAGACTGAGTCCTTCTGTTTCCTGCAATCAGCTCTTACAGATTTCTCAATCTTAGTTATTGCTTATTTACTAGCCCCAAAACTGCATGATGTTCATAAAATCTTGGATGATCAATGAAACAAGTATGTCCAAACCAAAAAACTGCCAGGCTTCTAATATCTAAAATTAGAACGTAACTCAATGCAAATCAAGTGTAAAAGTTTTTTTACCTTTTCTTCCACTTCATGTCCTGTTCCAGGCAAATTTATCCTTCTCAAGAAATCTGGAGTGTCAGCAGACTAGAAAAGATTACCACAGACAAGTAAGAAAATGTAAAGGATCTAATAAATATGATTTGAAGGACTTGTGAAATCATGCATGTTAGGATAGGATTTTTACCCTGTTTCCTATCACTGCAGGACTGATGGATCAACAGTTCTTGTTCCTACACGCTATGAGTTTCTCTTTGCTGCTCCTTGAATTACTGCTGTCTGCATAGGAGCAGCTGCTGTTACAAAACACTACAAAAGGCAAAACACTCAGGCTTTCTTAACGAGATCACCAGGTTCCAAAACGAGAGAAAGGGTACATCTTGGAAGGATTTTGATCAGGTCTTAATAACTTTGTTTTCTCCTGACCTACACATAAGCAAAAAATATAGTAACCTGATCAAACATTACCTCTGCTGCAAGGAGTTTCAACTCCATGCTCTTGACAACTCCTCTTCTTATGGAGCTAAACATCCCCACAGTGATGGAAGCCTGGAGGACTAGGACTCTTTAGCTACTATCCCTCTCCAAGCCATTCGCAACAGGGAATTTTTAAGGCATAGGGGTGGAAGCAGCATTGGAAGCAGAAACATTGGTTTTAAATATTCTATCACAGTATTATTTCATAACCCCTAATGATTGTTGGACCCCTTTACATCAGGTACACATGATTGTTAGTATAAAGCCTAAAAAATCAGCTTCACAAATACAGGTTAAATTAAACACAGAACTCTTGCCATCCCAAGTTAGTCAGTCAGGAAAATCAAAAGTCCCAAAGCATCAAGGAAACCTATTCAAAGTAGAGCAGCACTATGTGGTCCTGGCTACCAATTCTTGACAGAAGCCATGCTGTGCTCCAGGATCTATGCAGATAGACACAGCCAAGAGTTACAAAGCCAACAGAAGAGACAAGGAGCAGAAATCAGGGAAGCTGCCGTGTGCCAGAAATCTCTGATAACACAGCTAATGAGTAGTGTGCAGAAACAAAAGGAAAGTACCGAGTGCTCTGGCTGACACTAGGCTTTAGCATTTGTTTGTCTACAAATTTGTCTACAATTGCCTTCAAGTAGGAATGTTTGCTTCCTCTATATTTGGAAAGGGTATTATGCAAAGCGTGGTCATTTTGTTTTCAAAATGTAGTATTTGAAAGAGTAAGTGGGGAGGACTGAGTACCTCCCTCATTACACAAAAAAGAAGTACTGAGTACCTCTCTCCTTATTACACAAAAAAACTGTAGTGTTTTTAGTGCTTGAACTACTGTCTCCTTAGAGCTGGCAGGCACCAGGTGACATTAGGGCCTCCTGCAGGATCCAGCATGAAGGCTGTCTTGAACACAGGCTCACATCTAGTACCAGGGTTCATAGGGTAAAGAACCAAAAGCTGTCCACGGGCCCACTGCACATTTTGTGCTCTGAGGCACACAGGATGCTCTTGATTCACCTTAATTGATTGCTTCAGAAGGGAATATTTGCAAAGCAGAAAAAATGTATCTTACTTTGGCTTCATTTTTATCCTTCCAGACTGCCAAGGGAGTGGTGTGAGTGTGTGGGTCCCACCTAAATGCCTGGCTCCCTGAGAGATCTGACCACAGCCATGAAGGAAGTGGTCACCCAGGAGCCCCTTAAAGACTGATGAAGAATTTTGGCCACCTTGGCCATAAATTTCTGTTCTGTGTGTTTGGCTGAACACAGGCATGAGCTGCAGTGGACACTTCCTGCCTTTGCCTTTCAAACAGCCAACACTAGTGTTAGTGACCATGAGCAGAGGTGTCTGGCTGGGATCTTAAGGGCTGCATGTACATAGTGGGCTGCTGCATGCCTTCTCCAAGGGTTCCCAGGCACAAAGCCAGGCTCCTTCAGGCACAGAAGAATGTCCTTCTGTTCCCTGTGCTCCTTTCTGGCATTACAGCAACACACAGAACCAGTCTTGCCTTAGAGGATTTCCAGAAAGCTTTCCTCACTCACTGTGTTTCTTTGCTATCTGAACAAGACCCTTTTGCATACCTGAATGCCCACAGTTCCTGATACCAAAATCTGCATGAATAATTTGAAGAATTATTTGACTTATACTGGACATTTGGATTTAGGGAACATTCAAAATTCTCCCCCTTCTCTGCCTTTGATTTGTGTCCATGAGAAATATGGATACTTACCCTAAGACCTAGGATTTTACAGATGTAGGCTACAGACCCCTTTCGTTTTAGTATGACTTTTCTTTTTGCCATTTGATGCTGTGAACGACTTTCCTTACTGGGAAGTCCATATTTCAAGATATTTTCTGTCTCAGAAAATTCTGTTTTCTAGCTACACTGCAAGTGATGTGTTCATTGCTGGAAGTTCAGAGCAAACACTCAAACTGGTAAATCTGTGTGACCCAGCTCAGGATGCTAAGATCAGTCCAAGATGGACAAGCTGAGAGAACTCTCCCACATAAAACAGTCCACTGAGCTCTGCTATGCCTCACTGGAAACATCTGCTATGCCCCAGTGAACTTTACTGTTTTAGTACTGCTATAATGCCATGAACACATCAATTTAAAGTGCTTACTTTATTACCACTGTCTGAGATCACTGTGTCCTGCTGAGCCTCAACCTCAACGGTGCTGCTGAGCAACGCATCCTCTTCTATACTAGTATTTGCTTCTCCCATTGTCCTCGCAGAAACTGTCATTTGTGGAGGCTGCCCAAATTTGATATTCTTGGCCAACTGTTGCTGAAAAACAAAAAAGGAAAAAAATCAACAATGGTAAAAAGGTATTTATATTGTAAGCAAAACAAGCCAAGTCCAGCATGCACCACAAAGGGACCAAGGTGATTTTGGATGATCTCTGATTTTGGATGATCAACTTGAGTTCTTGACAGTGTTACCAACTTCTGCAAACTTATTGTGAACTTTGAAACACTCCAACTCTCTTTTTTTTAATCTACATTCTAGGTTAAGACTTTGTTTACAAAAGCTAATTATGAACCCTTATTGTTGCAAAGAAACACAGTTATAAGCCGTGTGTTCACAGAGAAACTAAAACTACCCCAAAAGGCAACTTTTTCCTTCTCCATCCCTCAAACCCTGCACCTCATACATCTTCAGTTCTGAAAGACATCCTTGTTGTAATGGTTAAACATATATTTTAACTGGTAAGGGTTTGGCACAACCCTGTCTTAGAGGAGGCAGATTCTCAAAGGAGGGGAAGCTCAGCTCAGCTCTTTTAGATGCTTCATCTCACAGGAACAACACACAAACTCATGCCACTCACAAGCACTGCCACTCACTGCTGTTGCACAAAGAAGTTTTAGGCAGGGAACATGCAGTAGATGAATGAATGAATAAAAGGCTTTCCCACCATTTACTTCTGAAGTAATCATCTCTCAAGGGTTACAAGAAAGTACTCTTGAATTACATCAAGTGCAAGATGAATAAAATAATTAGCGTATAATATCTGTCCTCTGATAGGGTGAGTTAGAGAAATTGCAGCTCTGCCTCTGCAGAGACCTCATACAGACTTTGAAAGTGATCTTTTTATGAAAGACTTAGAAGAAATTCTCTAGAAGGAGCAAATGAAGTAAAAACCATGTGTTTATACATTCTCTTCCTGAAATATTGCTGGGAATCATTCTCGACCAGGAAGGAAGGGACCATGGAATTATTTTCCTGCTTTGCTGTCTTTGAAGTACAGCAAATTATCCAAAGGAGTTCTTCCATAAGACTTTCTGTCTTATGAAACTATGAACAAGTAATTCAATTGTGCAGCTTCTATTCAGTGAAAATGTCAGGTACTTACACAATCCCCTCACATAAATTTGCCACTGAGAACTGTAGAAGACTGGAGCAGATAGCATGTAAAACAAAGATCTTTTTTTTCCTGTAGCATAGAATCAGCAGCATGTCTTAGGTAAGCAGTTGGCAAAAAAAAGATATCCTCTAAAAGGATGCAGGTCAGATCAGTCTTGCTTGCTATCGTTGCCCAGTGAGCTAGGCTCTTATTAAAGTTTATCCATATTAGGTTTAAAAACAAAACCAGATTTCTGTACTGAAGTATTAAGACAAAAAGTACATGAAGAAACTCCTCATAATCAGATTATTAAATTAGAATTAGTTAATTAAATTAGTTTTTCTCAGTCTCATCACTGAGTTAGAGTGAGTTATTTATGCCCATTTGAATACTGGCAGGAAGTGGTGAAGTTCATATCGTACACAATTTTGGCACAGTGAGCAGTTTTGAATGGCAGACTTTCATTCCCACCTGGATAACTGGCAGTGCACCCACAGTCTAAAGGCAAGGGTTTCACAAAATCTTCCCAGGCTTTCATGTTAGCAGTGCAACTCTGACTTGCTTCCATTGTGTAAACGGGAGCTGGAGTGGCCAGATGGATCTGTATGAGACAGTGTCAGGCTATAAATCTGCTCTATTCCTGCAGGCCCTCTGACACTAGCAGAAAACTATTTAACAGCTTTTTAATTTGATAATGTGTTTTCTAATTTGGGGCTGCTCTTTTTTACTTCCTAAAGTCATATTTCTAGTTCTCCGAGGCAGAAAACCAGAACTGTCAGCATTATCTGAGCAACCACCCAAAAAACTAAGGATTTGTGCTTCTATTCCACGGTGACAACATGCACACATTAATGTATTGCTTGTAATGTGTTTTGGAGGAAGGGACGGTGTGTTACCTTCTTAATCTTCTAACCAAGTTCTTGATCTAGACTGCGTGCAATGCTTGGTGGGAGTTGTTTGATGACAGATCTGTTGTGGAGAATGGCTTGTGCTTGAAAAAGAATGGTCTTTGAAACTGCCACTAAGGATGCTTGAGAACTCTGCTGTAAAAATTTGTATTTGTGGGTATAAAAGTTTAAAATTATATTTTCCTGATATTTCCAAGAAATAGGCTGTCCTCAATATTTATGGACAGTACACAGTTGTGGGTTTAGGGTTTTTTCCTAATGACTTCAAATCTTTAGAAGTTTCTTTGTTCAGACTTGAATAAATTAGTTTGAAGATTGAAGAAAAAAGTCTCATAGCCCTTAGATTCTTCCAGGACAGAAGACTCTTCACTGTAGTATTTATTCACTGGCCTTTTTTGAACAAAATTATCTTACAACAAACCCCTCCACTGACAGCTCTCCACTGGCCAGTTTCTTTCAGCATATTCTAACCTTTAAAGCTTATACTAAATACCAAATGACCAAATATCAAAATCTCAAATAGCTTAATGTAACCACTGAGCAAATTTATTTTTATGGCTTTTAAAGGACGATATTAAACCTGCTCCTTGTTATTTTTTAAAGTGTGCTTATAATGCAACTACAATACAAGTATCATCTCTTAGAAAATTTTCATACTGATACATTCACTCCCTGGTCAGTTAAAAAATCCTAAAAAAAATTCATCAACTGTGAAAGAAAAGAAAAAACCCACAAGTTTTACTTGGAAGAACTCGAACAGATAGTCTAACCCAGAGATGAAGAGATACATCAATTTAAGATACAAGAGGCCATAATCCCTGAAAAGGAGCATCTGTTTTAAATTTCTCAAAAGTTCCAGTTAGACATGTATTTTGAACAAAAAACTATAAATCCTCTGTACTGGAGAATTCCCTATGCTGACAGTGTGTGTACGATAGCTGCCTAAGGAGGATTAATTGCAATGCCAGGCACTAGAAGCTGCAGGCATCACATTTTGTTCTTCTACCATTGCACATGTATAAATACCGTTTTGGAAATCTCCACAGATGCATATTAGGCTCAGTGAAATGACCTTGGTCTCTTTTGGTTTGTGCAAGAAGACTTTGAATTCAGCAGCCAGAAAACACCATCCTGCTCTGAAATCTCTCTGCCGACTATACGCACCTCCCAGCCCTATCACCTCCAGTGGGTGTTCCCAGTCCCTCAGTTTGCAGCCAGTGGACAGCATTCCACAGGACTTACAAACCACTCTTAGCACCAGGACAGCACACCTACTACCCATGACACTTACACCATGAAGCAGTGTCTGGAGAAACCACACACAGGGCAGTTTTAGGATGAGATCCAGGCCCGGTTTAGCTCATTCACAATGTTTTTTTCTGTAAGATTCATGATAGTTTACCTATTCACACACCACCTGGCTATCAGTGTGGTGCCATTCAGTGGGACACGAGGGGCAGGGCTGCACAGCTAATGCAGGCAAACAAATACTGAGAATTTAAAAAAAAAAACAAAAAAGTTTGCACTCGTCTGATTTTTAAAATCTTCCTCAGTAACTGGACTATATGACACAGGTGCACTTCTATTTCATGCAAAATAATTTGCTAAAATGTGATACTGTTTAACTGACACCAGCTTACCATTAATAACTTCAGAAATAAAGCTCCTAAGTTAAATTGCTCTGTGTTGTCTGGCACCTGCAGCAAATAAAGAAGCTCAGACTTTCAAAGCACTCTTTGCATTTGCATAGGAAATGCCACAGAACAAGCTTTCCATATTAACCAGCAGAGAGCCCAGATCAGCCTGTACGTCTCCCTTTTCACTCCCACTTGGCTCCTCTTCTGTGTACATGCCTGCTTGCATGTGTGTTGGATTCAGGCCCCCAAAATCACATCATTCTTATGGCTTTGTGCCTGGAGTGAATCCAAAACCGGATCTGCTGAGCTGTTTACTCTGTTCAGTTAAAAATCATTAAAACAGAGTGTACTATTTCAGCTGATTCCATTCAAACAAGTCTTACAAGAAAAGCTTGTCAAATTTTGCCTTCCACTTAAATACCTATTTTTCACATCTGTTTGCAATGCCCAAATGTTATGAAAATTGAAGTTTACTAGTTATATATAACTGAAAAATAATTACTTAATCAATACTTGTCCTAATAAGAGCTACACTGTTGAAATTCCATTTGGTCTTGTACAGTCTCCCAGAATGACCCAAAAATCAAAATGCCTTGGGAATTCGTAAGAACAGAGTGAGCCCATAGTGCGATGCTCCTTGTAAATGCTCCAATAATTTGCAGCATCTGAGAACTTTTGGAGTCAATAGCCAATTGGGAACTTTTATGAATTTATTTTGTTGTTCTTTGAACTTCTATAAATATTTCACAAGTAGCAGCAGTGAGTTCTCTAGTCCAACTTTGCTTAAAGAAATACTTGTTTTGGTTTGGAGGTGTTAGTAGTTTCAACTGATGCTCATGTGTTCTCATGCTGTGAAAGACTGACTGATTGTCCACGAAGCAATTTATCAATTCTACTCATGATTTCATGCATCTCTATCATATTCTCTCTTATAATTTCTTTTCTAGGCTGAGAAAACAGCTCATCTCGTTGTTCTTTCTATGGAAGTGGGTTCACCTCTTAATACAAACAGGAAAAACTACAGCATATCTAAACAAATGAAACACTCCTCATAAGTTTTTTTTTTAATCAAAAAGAGAATAAACTGGAAAGCATCATGTTAGAAGTTATATTGGTATAACTGGAGGCTTTAGAATGTAATCTAAGTGTAAAATTAACAAGGAAACCTATTGAAAACTAGGAAAATAAGCACAGATATCTTGGTTATCAGGGAGGGAACAATTCCACTCTCCATTGCTGGCAAGGCATTGTTTCAGACATTACACTTGAAGAAATTTTTAGGGAGAGTCCAAAATAGAAGAATGGTGAAGAAGTAAATTGTAAGTGGATCTCTAGAGATGTGTATTTGCAGCAAGTCCAGACACAAATTAAGATTTTGGTATACAGTGGCAATGGACCAGTTACAGATATTCAGGTGTAAAGAGCAAAACTTTCTGGAGAAGACTGAAGGTACTGCATCTGTGGTGTTTGGCACCTGAGTTTCTCCTCAAGCAAAGCAGATGCAAGGAAAGGAAACTCATTTTCAGGGCTTACTATGATCATAGCAAAAATAGGGGCTGCCCGAGAAATGCTAGAATGACTAAGAAAACATGATAAATTTGGTTTATAAAGTAAAAACAATTTTCAAGTATGAGGAAAAAAATTAGGCTGCAGTGGCACTAGAAAATATTGGCAACAAAGACATTAATTGTAAGAAACACAAAGCTGGGCAATCATCCAGTGAAAATTCACTCCCAATTCTGAAAAATGCAGAGCATCAAGTTAAGAGTCAGTAGCTTTGAGGTTCAGCAAATGAGTTTGAAGCCATGTTGTCATCAGTGCAATATCAAATAGAAGCAACAATGGGAATGGCTGGTAGAATATAGATGTTCAGTGCACAGTAGGGGAAGCATTGGCTTTATCATTAGCTAAGATATGCTAATGACTGAAAGAAATGGAATCCAAAACTTAACAGTCATTAGGTCTGACAGAAAGAAAATTAACAGAGCCATTTATCATTAGGAAGCCAGGGAATGTGAATTTTAAAAGTAGTCCTTCACTATTTGACCAAGAAGTCGGGATTCACAAGAAATATTTTATCACAGTAGCTGTGTAATAAATGGGTGTTTTATAAATGTACAGAGCAGAGGCTTTGGTCGTTTTAAGCCACGTGGACACATGAAACAGAAAAGATGTAACCCAGTAGTTCCGAAATGCCTTAAGCCGTATGTCATATTCAGCCTTTAACATTTCTTGCAGCCAACTGCTGCAGCCTCATGGATGTCAGATGACCAAAGATGAGCAATCTGTTCTCCTGTGTCCAGAGGCAGCAGCAGTGCCACACCATGGTACTGTCACAGCAAAAACGAGAGAATGGCTTAGACACTTCGGGATACTAAAGGTCTAAACAAGCTTCCATTTTACTATCTGTAGTTTTTGCGAGTCTGAAACAAAAACTGTCTTCTGTTCATGTGCTGACCATTTCTGGCATGTATCAGTGGTAGGGAGAAGAGTCGTAGCTACAAAATATGAGAAAGTAGTTCTAACACACTTCAATGGAAGAAAAAACCTCCACTAATCTATGAAAGGCAAGGATGAAACCAGGGTCCCAGAGCTTATTTTTTCTGACACACTGAGAGATTCACATTTTAAACATTCCTGGTGTCTCATTCACAGTCCTGTATGAGAAATAAAGCAACAGATCACCAGAAACTAAAAAGAATTCAACATTATGAGTATTGATGCCTGGGTATCATCTCTTTGTGGCAGGAGATTCAGGATGACTTTATGCACTCGATCTTACAAACTAGGAAATGATAAATCTCAGAAGATCCAAAGGACAAGAAAAAGACTGCTTTTACAACAGCAGATGGCTTGAGCCAACAAGAAATCACTTCGGGATACTGAAAGGCTATTGGAGGTTAACAGAGGGTCAGGCTTTTCTCAGCCTGACTTCTAGCACACACTAAAACCTTTGAACATGACCAAATCCAGTTACAGAAAGAGTAGTAAGATGAATTCTGCCAATCTGAAAAGCAATAAAAACAAATGAAAGCACTTCCAGAAAGAATTAGTTTACCTTGCACACATAATCATAGAGGATTCCCACAATAAGAAGCTGAACCAGTGCACATGCTGGCCAGCTGCCCAGACTACTACAGAGTTTGCACTATTACACAACATTTTTTCTGAGTTCAACTCTCTAAAATCAGCAGAAAGGTAAGGCAAGAAGGAAGAACCACTTTGGTGGTCCCCAGAATGAGATCCAGCACTATCAGTATTAAATGGCTTGCATCACTACACTGACTTCAAAACCCTTTTCACCATACTGTCTGTTTGCCTTTTAAGCATGGTGACTTTTCCAAAAAAAAGACTTAAGTTTTCAGGAATTTTTACTGTACCATCCCCAAGAAAATTCTGAAAAGGGTTAAAATCTGCAGAGCTTTTGATCTCTGTTTGATTGCAGCAACTTCAGAGTCAGCATGGCACATTGAATCCTGGCAAAAATTCTTTACCAAACAGCATCTTGCTGGTAAATAGAAACTGGAAGTGCAGTGCTTCCACTGTGACATACAAGCCTGGTCAAAAACACAGTCATGCTGGTGGCACAGCAATGACTTGGGCCTGGGAACTCACCTCAGAACTGGCTTTAAGGAGTGGAGTGCTCCTCAGAAGAGATGACTGTCCTCTCTTATTTCACCAGTTGAAAAAACACTGATGTTCCCAATTGGAGTGAGCTTGTAGAAAGGGACTTTAAAATAGGTACAGGCTTCTCATAACAGGAGACTAAGTATCTGTGTTTCCTGTGACTGGAAAACTGCACAGCAAACACTCTCTCATAGAATACTACAGCAGAAAAAAAGATGGGGTATGGAATGCATAAAGCCTTCAGAAAGGAGTGATAGTCAAAATAACTCATCAGCCCTGGGACTTAACTGTAGCATCAATCTAAAAATGTGCAACAGGATTTTAGCATGTGTTTGCCCTAAACCTCAGAGAATATTTGCAGAAGTCATGGCTAGGGAAACTGGGACAGTTACATACTGGGTAGCAATTTTTACAGATACAAGAGGTGGCCCCTGGGCTTGTTACAAGGAGCCTTTCCATGGGTTTATGAAAAGAATCCATGGACATTTAGATGAATTTCTGTGTAAACATGCAAATAGTTAAAAATGTCATCTATAATCTAGTCTGCATTTCCTTTCTGAATACATGAGTTGTTCTCATCATCATCAGTAGAGTGGAAAAAAGAATCAAATATGTTACAGGCTGGGTTCCAGCTATACTAAAATGACAAAAATGAACTACCATCCTTCAATTTTAAATAAAAAGGCAAGCACATTTTTTACATCAAGCAGCTGAAACAATACTCCCCATTAAATTACATACCACTAACCACAACTTATGCCAAGTTCATGTGACCAAGAGCGTGACTGCCTATTATTTCGTGACTTTCAAAGGGGACTATTTTGCTTCAATTTTCCTCATTTACCATTTGCTTAGTGAAGATGGTTGTTAGCAACTGCAATAACTATACTTTTTATCATGCCTCTCAGTTTAGTGAAGACAATAATTTTCATTGGAAATTTTAAGCTGAGTTTTGAAGTGAGTCATTCCTAAAAGTGAAAAGTTATTCATAGGTAAAAGCTGACATATGGAAGCCAAGACAATAAATCCAGTGCATAGGGAGGGCATAGCTCCTTGAAGAAGTTGGGGATTCTTCTGGTTTTGCATCCAAACACCGCTGCAAAACAGGCCCAACTACCTTGAGTCTTTGCTCAGAGTCAGCAGTTATTTTAAATACAATGATTTCCAGACTGGAAAATAGCATGTACTGAATCTACCTGACCCAGGGAAATTTAAGCTGAAAAACAAGCACAGAGGAATTGGAGCTGTTCTAGTGTAGTTTCTACTTCAGAGTTCATCCACAGTCAGCACAGCCAGTGCTGTTCAGGTGCTCTGCCTGCTGACAGCACCAGACAGGAAGCAGGAACCACTTAATCCTGAAGGTCAAAGCTCTCTTCTGTGTGTGATCTCTCACTCACCAGAAAAGTTGGACCATGGGTAGACTTTGGAGGTAAAAGAAATCAATGGTATTTTACTAGTCAGCTACAGGGTAACAGCACTTGCTCAGCATTAAAAATTTATCAGCATTTTGACAGGCCATGTGAGCATTCTGAGCAATAAAGTGCAATGTATTTCTGAAGGACAGCTCTTTCAAGGTCTAGAAAAGCACAGAGCTGGCAATCTCATAGATGTACACCAAGTAAAGCAAAAAATTAGATAGAACACTAATGGGAGAGAGTTCTGGAAAAGAAGAAAAGCAGGTTATGTAAAGCTCTTTAAAAGCAAATGCCCAAAATGTTGTTTATGCTTTGGAGAGATGAACAACCCCACCTTTCATGAAAACCATTGAAAGGACAGTGAGAGAAAGGAGAAAAAAATTAAATACATGTACGTGTATAATGAAAACAACTATGCAAAGAAGTCTCACTCTGCATGCTGTGAGAAATAAAAAGGGAGGGTTCGTTGTGGGAGGTGTGGAAAGAAGGGGTTTGGTTAATTAAAAGGTTCTGTGTTAATTGAAATTGGGACTGGCCCTTTAAGGGGGGGGGAATTTCTCCACATGCAGGTTAGACAGGCGAAAATTGGCGGGAAGTCTGTGAGGCTGCAGTCCCAGCAGGGGGGCTGCTGCCAGGGCTTGCGGCCGGTGTGAGGGCCTGAGAGGGCAAGTGGATGAGCCAATCAGCATTGATGGCGCAGCAAGAAATTGCCCAAAGAAGGCAGTGAAGAAGTGAGGACTTCGAATCAGCGTTCAAAGTGCCAAATATGGACTGCGGAGGGCTGGACTCCTGGAGGGGGGAAAGGGGCGTGGCGTGAAGGAAATAAATTGGGGTGACCCTTCCCTCCTCCGTGTGCTCCTCGGCGATTTGGCTGGGTAGGCACCCTGTGTACACAGTATTGGCCATTAAAACCCTATTTTTTTGCTTTGCTCCTTCAACTCGTCTCTCTAAAAATTCTTCAACACGAGATTTTTCTCACACATGCCATTCCCTGCCACCAACACCACTCTCATTTTTTCTCTCATTACCACATCTGTAGGACTCAGGCACACAGATCTGGACATGCCCGAACCATGAGTTCAATTCAAATGAGTTCCATAAGACACAGACATTCTGCAGAAATGTTTGCAGCATCACTCCTGTACCTTCCAAGACCAAAACCTAGAACTTCTGCAGATTAGCTGAATTACATGGCTTTTGGCCAGACAACTTAACATGGCTGAGAAATTGCCCCAAGGCTATTGGAAAAGCACATATAACACATTCTGGAGACCATTTTCCACCACATTTTAAGTACTCTTCTGACTTACAATTTCTTACCTGAAGAGTTTTGACTTTTCCTAAAACGTTCTCCTGTGACATTGCTTGGATGGCCTGTTCACTCTCTGTTCTCCCATCAGGTATAAAAATACTGTCATGGGAAAAAGCTCGACTGCCCATATAATAATGGGAGGATCTGGGAAAAACAAAAAACCAACAGTTTAAAAGTAAATAAGCACTGCAATGAATTTATGAGAGTGACCCTTCATATCATAACTGCCCTGCTGTATAGGTTTTCCTTTCCTCTTGCCTTATACCTAAAAGCTTTTAACATTCTCAGAACAGAGGTATCCAAACATGTTCAGTTATCAAAAGTTAAACGGAGGCACACAATTCCTTCCAGTCTTCCTCTTCAGAAGGACCTAGAGTTGGGTGTTTCTAATAGGCGTGTTGAGTTCAATTGATTTCCCTTGTAAGTCTAAAATTTAAATGTTACTTTTAGGATACAGAGTAGGTGACCATGATGCACAAACTACCAGACTGCATATTTAAGACAGGCTGCATTCGTGCTTTGTCCCAGTGCTTGGGACCTGCTGTCATTCTTGGTCAAAGCAAACAGCAGGTCGCAAACTAAAGGACCTCAATAACACAAAAAGAGGTAATAACACTGTAGTAGCCAACTTCTAAAGAGCTACCCCGTTTAGCTGATTACTCAGCTCTTACTATCACCATGCATACAATCACCCTGACTATAACAGTTTACCTAAATCAAACCTCTGAACTGCTAAGAAGTTTATTGCACCAACCTGTGTGGCTTTGAAAAAGAGAGAAAAATGCTTGTGTGTTGCTGTTAAACTGAATACCAGTGCCAAGGAGGAGAGTGCATCACAAATGATGCAGTTATATGGCTCTGATTGAAATCCACAGGCATAGGGATTAAACAAAAAGGGGTTTAATTTACTATATATCATCAAGAAAATCTAGAATTAAAGAAAAAAAGAAAGAAAAAAAAAGACTTGTGGGGTTTGGGGGCATTCTGGTGGAAAATTGTTTGAGTTTGAAAGTCATGCTTTGCCTCGCCTAGAATATTCCATGGTAAGTGAAAAGCCAGTAATTTATAAACATGATAAAAGCCACAGTACAAAATCCCCAGACAACTGAGATGTCTTAAATCTCTCCTTTTAATAACATATTGACAACTTTATAGAACCCATTTATAATCTCAGAAAACAAACAATCTGGAAGAAAAGAAAAGAGGAGTTTTTACACAGATATAATCAACACAACCTTCTACATGTGATAAAAGCATTACAAACAACTACTTCAGCCAAAGCAAGGAAGATGATACTTACAGAGGGAGGTATAGGCAAAACAACAAGAAAATTAAGGCTTCACATATTTAAGAAAATCAGTATATTATCTTTTTTTCTGCCTTTTAACATATGCTAATTGTTTATTAAGTGTTCAAGATATTTCTACTCATACCTTGGAAAGAAATATGTTTGGAATGTATTTATTACACTTTCACCTCATTTTTTTCCTGGGGTATGAACATATTAATTTAAGGAAAAACAATCTTTTCTTACCAAGGAAGTGTTCTTACATAGGATTACATTATCCTGTTGAAACTGATTAGGTAATAGACTTTTATAACAGAATTTCTTAGAGGTAACCTAAAAATAACAGGAATAAGCCCCCCCCCCAAACCCTCTCCCTCTCTCTAGTTTATAGATTAAATACTTTTGCACTCCACTCACAACATAATCAATCCAATCTTTTGAATGAACACACACAGCTCTGTAAATCATTTTATCTTCAATACAATCACAAACTAACCGAAAAACTATTTTTTATCCAGAATTAATATTTTAGCAACATGCTTCATTTGAAATAAACCAGCACACAGTCAGGCAAAGAGCTGGTCAATATTTCACAACAGTTTTAGCCATGAAAGAGGAGGAACATTTAACTGATGCTATATTCTATGTCAGTTTTCTTTTTTTATAAAACCACAACTTGATTGCCTTTGGCATCTAAAGGTAATGCAGTTTCTTTTAGAAACCTTTTATTAGAGAAACCATAAAAGCACATTTTTAAATGTCCTTCTAAAAAGGTTTCTATACTGAATCTCCGCGACTCAGCCTGTACACATAGCTGTGGTAACACTGCATGGCACTGAAATATATTTACCTTTCTTGGCCACCCAGGAATCAGCCTGTGAACCACAATTTGAAAATTGTCCCTTAAACAGAGAAAAATTCCTAGCAGGCCTGGAAGTGAGTGGTTTGACATGAAGCAGAGTGAAAGTTGGCACCTTTTTCATATAACTATGTAGATATGTTTGAACCGAAAGCTCCAGTATTGCATTCTACAAGGTGAGGTAGGGGGGTGAAGTCTGTAGTCACAATCAAAATGGAGGGAAACAAGCACAATTTGACAAACCAGTCCATGGCAACCCCTCCTGCATTTGAATTGTTCAGCATGTGAACCCGCTGCAGGTGCAGAAGGCAAGGTTAGTGGGAGCTGGTGGGATGTTATTTACCTTTGAGCTGAGAGATCTGCTGAGGATGCATAATCCAGGTCATATTGTGCTCCAGAGATGATCCTTTATCAAAGCAGTGCTGTAGCTCAGATACTTGTGGCTTTGTCTCACAACTACTCTCTGTGCATACACCACCATTCTCCCCTTTTACTGTCCAGTGGGTTGGAGTTCTTAAAATCAGAACCCACATGTATATTTGTGTTGCTTGTTACAACTAATTAGGAGGCAATGGTTGCAATTCAGGTCCCAAAGAGTTCATTGACTTGTTTGCAAGTTGTTCCTGACCTTACTAATGAATTGTTAATATTTAAGTTGGAAGCAGCCAACCTACAGCTTTGAAACTGAACAGAATTTGCTAGCAGTTTGAACTCCAAAACTGCAGGTGACCAGTAGCAGGGTTGCTCTGGCAGTAGGAACTGCCCAGAAAAATCTGAAATGGAAGAAAAGTGTAACTTCGGAGGTCAGCGCTGGTGGACTGCCTGGGACATGGCTGTGAGTGAAGATCTTCCCCATCCCGCTACAGAGCTGGGGACACCTTTAGTGATCTAGTCTCTCCTCCTGCCTGTGAACTCACTAAAATACCATTTAAAGCTTTCTTTGGGGACATCAGGTCACATGAAACAGCTTGGGAGCTCCACGTGACTTGCAGCTGTAAGTACATCACCACAGAAAGTCCAACCCTGTCTTTGACAAGTGTCCACAATGGTACCAGTGGCAGGTTAGGACCATGCTATGCACATTCAGCATCTCTGACATTCTCCCAAACACCAACTGTTCTCTCTCTCTCCTTGTTACATATCACACATTTTGGTTTCATAGAGCTGAGGCCAAACATATCTGAAAGGTTTTGTCCATTTTTGTTTTCTTATTAACCTGCTAACAAAACAAACATATTACAAATTGCCAGAAGACATGAAATAGTCACAAGAAACTCTGCAGTGCATTAATTCAATACTACTCTCTACTGTACCCTATCAAAATGACTTGCACATACACTGAATGTTTTAGAAATGGGTGAATGAGCAATTCTGCTAGCCACATGTCCAACAACTGGTAAAAATAGTTTAAGAATGTTGCTTAAATGTGTATGTAGGCTAAAGAACACTGGGAAAAAATATTCACACATTGTAGTAACCTAGTTTCTTTTACAGGCAAGTTTAAATAGTGTTTAAGGTGATTTCCAGGCTACTTGTACTTTCTGAAAGGTCTCTTATTTTACTCACTTGGAGCCCACAGTCCTTTCACATCTTCCCAGCTGTGATTATATCACAAAGGTCCTTTCCCCCCCTTTTTTCACTTTCCTCATGTTCTACTTTTCGAAAGACTGAATTTCTTTTAAGTCAAAATGCAGTATGAATAATTGAGTTTCCTTTACTGCTACCAGCATTCCCATCTTTGAAGTTTTCCTCAGAAGTCTTTATACAATATCATGCTCACAATCCACGTCTACAGACTGTGCTCCCTTCAATTAAAAGGCACATCAACATCAGGAGTGGATTTCAATAGGTTCATGGTATGACAGAGACCCAGGCTACAGTCACGGCCATGGCTGAAGGTATCACACTTTCAAACTGCCATATCACTTCCAAGAGATGTGGGAAAACAGTGCCATCAGTTTATGAGCACTTCTGTTGATAATACCGGTGATGGCACTTCAGAGGCTGTTTGTACTGAAAATAATTGAATCATCATCTGACTCACTTTCAGAAACCTGACTAAATTACATGAATTATGGATGTGCTATATCAAAATGCAAAGCACTTTTAGCAAATCCTTAAGATGTTCTCTCTGAAGATGTGTTGCAACCCAAGTATCATGTTCCAGTTTCAGCTGCAACACACAAATTTTCAAAACTAATTTTCTCATACTCAGGGCAAAGTTAAAAAATTCTGTTTGCTCTCAGAGTTTTCTTTGCCTCACCTGTGTCCCTCTTCAGATTCCTGTGAGAGATTGGAACACCCAGTCTTCCAGCAAAACTAAGAACATACTTTTCACCTTCTTTGATTAGGATGAAATTGTCAACAACTACATTTTTGGGAGTATATGACAGGCTCTGTGGTACATGAAGGCTTTGGCACAAAAAGAGTATACCAGGATTTGTCTTTATCTTGAAGATACTCCAAGAGCTTATATGTGTATGAGAGCCAACCATCCTGCAGATTTTTACATATAATGAAAACAGTAGTGTCAAATGAGTGGGAAACAGAGTAAGACACAGAATATGAGGACCACATCACATCTGGACCATGGGCATGACTGGACTCCTAGCCCAGATTTAACCATACTTAGCTGTAAAAAAAAGTTGTCCCAAATACACATCACCTCTAACTAGGTTCCTTCTGCATGAAATTAATATACTTCTCAGACTCATTGTTTTATTCACTGTTGATAAATTAATTTCCTTGGAAAAGGAAAACACCTTCTCTTTTATTTCAGGTTTCTGGAAGAAATGCAGAAAACCACTGGTAAAATGGATCACATAGATATTGGAAGCATTACATCTATATATGAATTTGTCTTGAAAAACCTTTGTGCAATAGCTCCTTTTCCATTACTCATTCTTACTTAGGTGTTTGTGTGAGCTAAGAAACTAGGAAATGTGGAACAAATCCCACACAGCAGAATAGGACCATCCTGAGCCTACAGGTAAAGATTTACTCCTCCTCCATGAAAACCAGCAAACAGAGAGATTGTTCTTTGGACCCTCCCAGAGCCATCCATTTCTATGCATCATCATCTATTTAGAGTGTGATTTTCCATCAGTTCTAGATACCTCAAGTCAGTACTGAGTAAGGTATCACCCTTTCTCTCTTTATCCTGCTCTTCTTGTGTTCCCATCACCACTTTTGTGCCTGATCATGGTTCACATGAAACAACTCAGAGAAATGTTCTGGTAACTAGAATAACTGTAAAAAAAAAAAAAAAAGAAAAAAGGCCCCCAAACCATCCAAACTCAAAAAAACCTTCCTGGTTTGGCTGAGCAAACCCTGCCACAAGTTTCCATGCTAGCTGCATGTGTAGAGAGCTGTTGGAAAGAGTCAGACAACTGCAGTCCAGACATCAATCAGCATATACCGCTATGAGACTGCAGCCTTAGGTACATCAGAGCATGTGACGGGACAATTTTGCATAGAATACAAGGTTAAGTTTACCTTGACATTGGTGGCCATAATATTTTAGACCCCATTTTGATCCAGAGCTATTTTTCCTCTCAAAGACAAATGTGTGGTCCTTAAAAAGGGGAAGTTTTTCCAGTAAGGAACACTGAGACCTCAGCTCTTGTGTAATCTCATTTGGTGCATTCCAGTGGTATAGAAATTTCACATCACCAGTTGCCTCTTTGGTGTGTCAAATGTTCCTCCCACTCTGGTATTAAGGAGTTAGAAATAGAAAGTGGAAAATAAAAGGAAAGAATGAGTTGTTCTGTTCTTTCGCGTTTGGAGAGACTGACTCCAAAGAACCCTGAGTCTCATGACTTTCACTCTTTTAGCTTTCCATTAGAAACTGATTGAGTAATTGTTAGAGATCAAAGTCAGCTTTTTAACATAAAGCCATTTACAACATTAGTAAATTCACAAAGCATGCAAAGCAAGAATGAATTTGGTTTAGCCAGGTATTGACCCTCTGTATAATCTCTTCAAAGGAATCTGAGAGTCACTTCTCAGAATAATGCCCCAGGGAACTGACAAGTGCAGTGATAGCTTGCCTTTACTTAATGTTTTGTTTTAAAAAGGATCTGATTCAACACTGTGCATCTCCCATGAATGTCCCCAGGGCAGCTAGAGATGAAAAACACACATTTCATTTTACAGTCATCTCAAAGATGCATTAATACTATAATAGAGTAAAATGGATTGTAATTCTGAGGTATATTTTTAGTGTCCTCTCTTCTCTCTCATACCGGAGTGCGAGTTTTGGTTCTAACTCACGCCTGATTGGGAAATATTGTCCATGCTGCAATGCAAGTCTGATTCTGTGCTCAATTTTAAGGTGTATTCAGATCACCTCCAGGAACTGCTGAATTCCAGGGCACTAACTCTGGGAAAACTGCACAGCTCCCCTTTTATGACCCACCTGGGTCCCTCTGATGCCGATGATCAGTTCTGCAGCCCCGCTGTTAGTAGCCCCACTCATTTCAAAGGTATGACACATTATCTTATATAAAGCTCCAGTCTGGTGTCATGAGAGGATCTGTAACCTATGAACTTACCATAGTTTCATTTTTTCTTAGAAGTAGTGATCAAGCCTAGCTTTAAGTAGCTGATGCATCATGCAAATAATCTAACTAAAATTATGATCATTAAAGGCATAAAAATTAACCATGAAAAGTATCAAGGCCCCAAGAGCACTAACGAGCCTTAATGTACCTGACCAGCCTCATCTGCAAGCTCCACCGCCCAGCATGGGTCCAGAGCTCTCTTTAAGATCATAGTTGAGACTCTGGTCCCTGCCTGAGCTATGCTGGAGGAGTGCAGGTCTCCAGCTCAGAAACAACTGTGCCTGGCCACAAAGACCCTGATCCACACCTCAATTTGCAGACCATTTTCCTGGCTTGCCCTTGGACCTGCCTTCTAAGCTATGGACCTGCAGTGTGGGTGGATTCCACCCTGGTGTAGGATTTTCTTGGTGCCTTGCTTTCCTTCCCTGAAGGAAGCAATAAGGTAATGAAGTAGGACTACATAGTTCTTGACATGAATTTCAGGTAGTTATTCACTAAATAGTCTAATCACAGAAAGTCTCAGCATGCACAGCCAAGAAAGGCATCACTCTGGTTTCCAGTAATTCTGCAAGTGAATTGTAATGCATCTTGAGGATGTGGACATTCACCAGTAAGCACAGAAATACGCAGATTAGTGGAAGGAACAGGGCTCTAAATGGTCCGACTTTCACAGTTGACCTGGCAATCCATCGCATGTGACACTATTCTGTCAAATAGCAACATATGTTTATGCAAAATCTGCTCTTAAATATGGCAAAATATCAGAGAAGGAAGTGAAAAGTCTAAGTTAGCCTTGGCAGGAGTAAGTGTTATGTAGTGACTGTGTTTAGCTGATAAGGAAGGAAAGGAAGAGGAAATAAGACACTGTATTATATTAAAGGTGACAATTCTGTCTGGCTCAGGAGCCTAGCCCTGGTCCTTATCAGCTGCTGAACATGACAGTTGCCATGCAGAATCTGGAAGGAAATAAAGTATACTATGATTAGGAGGGGGAGTGCAATGCAAACATCCAAAAGGGAGGCATGGGAGAAGAGAAGTGGACAGGAATACAGCCTAAACTTCCAGGGAGACTAGAGCAAGACAGCTTATGTGATGGAAGAAGTGAAGACTGGAGTAAAAAGGGTTCTGGGATTACTGAGGTGAAAATGAAGCTAGTCATAATCGGGGCTGAGGACAAAAGACCAGTTAAAAAGGAGAAACAGAGTGGGACCCGATATAAAATGCTGAGGACTTGCAGAGACATGGCCTATCAAAGAGCTCTCAGGATCATACACAAACTACAGCGTGCATAATGAGTCACCTTTGCACTCAAGTAGCAGCTAAAGAAAAACAAAGGCAAGCACTTAGTGCAAATTTCTACCAAGTGATAAAATTGCAACATGTAGTAAAAGGTTCTTGCTCACACACCTGAGAAGGAAGCTTTGGAGCACGAAGACAAGTAAACTGCTAACAGAAGGGAGGAAGGCAGGGGCTGAGGTGTTAAGAAAAACTAAGATCAACAAAAATACTGAGTGTTAGTCTCATGTTCTGTCCAAATACTTGGAATCACCTCAGGAAGGCTTTCTCCACTCCTCTGTTCTGATCATATGCCCCTGAGTAACAGGAGAAATGGCCACTCACAAGGTGGTTGTGGCTCCTGTTTCTGTGCTACTTGGCTGCAACATAAATTACAAAAAAGCAGAAATAATTCTCATTTCACCAAAACTTGTAATAAAACTTATAAAAAAATTCACGCAAAGAGAAAACTGTAGAGGGCAAAGCTGTTCTTTGCTTTAACCTTTTCCATCCTGGAACATCCTTGGTTCCCACAATACACCTCATAATCCAGAAATAAAGTTGTTTCACATGGATCCGTGTCAGTTGACCCAAGTGAGGAAAATCCAAGCTTGCTTTGTTTCCAAAAGCCTTACAATGAACATGTTACTTTGCTCTGCTTGCGCTTGAAGAGGTACTTGCTGAAATCAGAGTTCTGATAAGGTGAAATCTCCAGGAAACAGTGAACACCAAGCACTACTGCAACAAGGCACTCTCGCTAGAGTAAACATGGCACTCAAAATGAGGCACTTACAAAGGAAATTAGGAAAGTGACAAAAAAATTCAGAAATAAGGCCCATAAGCAGAAAAAAATGCCCAGTGTATGAAAACTGGATATGACAGAGAGGTTTCTTGGAAGCTCTTTGAAACTCCATCTGGGTAGACAGATCACTTTTTTTTTGTTGATCTACATAGTTTCATTTGGAACTTCCCAATGCTCCAAGTAAAAAAGGGGTCCCATTTCAATGAGAGGCACTGTCAAGAGACTGAAGTTTGCACAGAGAATTTTCCTTAGAAGGGGATCAATGCTGTCACACTTGAGTCCTAAAGACCTGACAGGTCTAATTCCAGGTCCTTTGAAATACTGCATTCAGCCTAAGGAAAGACACTCTACCACACCCCCAGTAAGAGAAATTTAATTCCCCACTGCCTCTGCACATCAAGCCAGAATGACAAATTTTTGTAGGGCACTGCACAGGTGCCCTTTCAGGTATGTCCTCACAATGCTTGCTTAGTGTCAACTGTGACAAATAAGATAAATAAAAAAATCCTTTAAAATGCCAAATCATAGCCTCAGAACAGAAGCTTCTGGAGATTTTAGTGAAGCTCCACAAACACAACTTAGCTTTCTTGTAATAAGCACTTCTATCTCCCAGCCCTTATGGTTAGGACAGAAAGTTAATGAATACAGTTTTAACTTTGTAAACTCCAAGAAGGGCAATATAAAAGTCGGGAAAGGCATTCCAGTCTTTCATAAGGCAGAGCAAGACAAACTGCAGTAGGAAACCTCCCACCTGGGTATTGCAAAACAACATGGATGAATAAATAGGTTGAAGTATGCATACATCAGGATGCCAAGCAAGTTATTTGCATCTGATGAATCCAGGATGTATCTGTAAGAATGGATGGACAGGCAGATCTCTCAGGCTGCTTCCAACTCAGCTCGTCAATCTACACCATATGCAAATTACCTGATTTGCTCCAGGGACGTCTGCATCACCCAGACGGCATGGCCTCCATTAGAGATGCCAGCGTTAGCTGTGAGCAGCCTTGTAAGCCAATACAGCACTCGGTGAAACACTAGCTTAGATCTTGGAAGCAATACAGATGTCTGCTTTAGCCTATACTCATTCATTTGCTTGTCTCTACCTTCCTGAAGCAGCTTCCTCCCTTAGTATTTTTTCAAAACAACCACCTCTTCTCCCCAAAACAAAAAGTCCACATGACACATCTGCAGACAACAAATTCATGTACTTTGCTGGCTGAGAAAGAAATATAGCTCTGTTAAGGGAATGGAAGCATCCCTGAACTTCTATTTCAAAACTGGAACTTTTATTAAGCTTTTGAAGAAATATGATTGTTGTACATTCTTAAAGAGTTTGAAGCAAATGGTTTTACAAAACTATTCAGCATTTTGCATATATAAATATACTGCTAGATACTTATATTTGCTCTGCTGTGTTTCTATGTGAAGTCTCTTCTAGTGTAAGGTATGGCAGTGCATTCACTGTTAGACAACTTGTACACAACTATATATATTATTTCACTTAGCGAATCTCTGCACTCAATTCATAAACATTTGAAATTACAATAAAGGCAAAAAGAATTCAATGGATGGAAGCCATGCAGAAAACAAGGGGGTGTCCAAACTTAGCTCCCCAAAGAAATCTAATGCACTACACTGAACATCTATGCTTATTTTAAGATGAGGAACGTGGCGAACATTACCTGCAAGCTGAAAATTATCATCAAAGCCCACCCACACTGCACCATAAAGCGTGACAGGAAAAACAGAGGTTTGACTTAGTATTTCTAGCAAGCTAAAACAGAACCTCTCAGGAATCACAGGTGTGGAAAGAAATGTTCCACTTGAGATGAGACATGGGATCCTTCACATTTGCTAATCTCCTGTGATTTAAATTGCACAGTCTGACTTACTCTACCAGGGGCTTACATTTAGTGCCTTTATGAATTAGAAAAATTAATACTTTTAAAAATGCAAGCATTTAACAGTCTCAGCAGGGTAGGCCACACCTTCACGTCACTGCTGAGGAATGGGCAAAGTTCCTGTATCACTGTTTGTTTCTGGGTGCAGCACCACATTTGCAGTTATACTGAATGGGAAACCCCTGATAGCAACACGCCGCCCTTTAGTTTGCTTTTGAGGGAAAAGGCACTGAAACCTTCTGCAGCCTCTCTTAGCATCATGCACTCAGGTAATGCAACACAACAGGAGTCAGTCACACCTCCAGCTACAGTGTGGCTGTGCTTAGTACTGATTGTTTGAAAAACTGGGATGGGCAAAAGAGATGTACGAGATTGCCCTGCCGAAACCAAAAAGAAAACTAGAACTTAGAGAATTTCACAGAATGGCATAAAAAAACTCAGGAGCTTAAAACAAACCCAAATAAATAATTTTTAAAATCACACTTTCACAGCTATTATTTTGCACCATTGGAAATACTGTACAGGGTGATGTTTCTGCTACAAATTTTGGCACGTTTTTTTGAGTCTCTCAGACATTTTTTTACATTCAGGTACTCACACTCTCTTCACTCTCTAGTGCAAACAGCTCTTTTTTTTCCAAAGCAGCAGATTTCAGCAGGAATCAGCTACCCTCTCTGGAAAGTGAAATAAGTACTACTGACCATGTTAGTTTCTGCATCTGGTCTTGGGGTTTTGTTGCTGTTGGGGTAGGAAGAGTTTTTTGTTTGTTTTGGTTGGTTAGTTTTGGTGAGTTTTGGTCTGGTGTGGTTTTTTTCCTCAGGTGTTTTTATTTCTGTTCCTACATGAAGACTGGTGACTAGTTAGCTTTGTACAGTTTCTTTCTCCCACCATTCCTACAGCAAAGTCTCACACTGGCCTTCCGTCATCCTCTGTTGTCACTGGAATACGATATGATTTCCAGGTGCCTCTCTCCGCTCTCTTCCATTTTCTACTCTACATTCAGATCAGATCAGAATAACAGCAGCCTATTTGTTGACCCCAATTACAATGCAAAAACTATATGGGATAAACTGAAAAAGGATGTGTCTGTCCTGATGCAAAGATACCACCTTGAAGGGAAATGTATGCAAAAAAGTATACATAGCAGTCAGTTCAGATTTCCCTTTTCCTGGTTTTTAAAAACATGGATGCCATTAATACCTCTGCTCAGGTGTTCACCATGGAGTTCTGTTAAATCACAGATCTGGATTCAAATTCATTTCTGCTTAACTCTGGAATTTCTTTTTTGCAGACCAGCACATGTACCCACTTTGGAGTCTAAAGCAGCAAGTGTCATGTTCAGAGGAGGGACAGAGATGCATACACTTTGTAAAAGGCAATGTACAAACTGCTGCCACTCAGCAGAAGGAGAATTTAAATTTAATTCCACTAAAAGCAGGGAGAACACGCGCTGTGTGTGCACAGGCTGGCAGCAGGCGTGTGTGCACTTACCTCAGCCCACTGTTTGGCTCTTCATCGGAGGACGAGGTGCTGTTACAGATGTTGCCAAAGGAGTTGCTGGGCTTCAGCTTGGCTTCCTCACAGTCTGAAGCAGGCTCTCTTTTCTTCCTCTTGCTGAAGAGCTTCTTGAAAGGCTGGAATTTGCCTGCCTTTTTCTTGTCTGCGGATGACAAGACAGAGCGGCGCGGGGCTGAGGGACGCGGCTGGCGAGCACACGCCACAGCAGCAGGTTCAAAGGAGGAATGAGGTCAAAGAGCAAGTCACCAGCCCGGAGCAGCCTGGCGCTGGAGATGTAAATGCCGGGCTGCAACGTGCTGTTAACGCGTCACATTGAAAAGCAAAGGACAGGGCACTACAACAACTACTCTTGGGTTTAAGGGTCTGCTTGGAGGTGTCAGCACAGCCAAACATTTGAATGAACAGAAAGGATAATTTTGCAAAGCCACTGCAGCTCGTTTTCAGGCTTTACACCACAGTTTTGACCATTTTACCAAAAGACAAGCACTGCTTTGGTCACCCCACTTTGGAAGATGCTGGATCCTCTGCCTGGAATTAAAAGCAATTGAAACCAACCAGGTGTGTTTTAGTCATGTGACTTCAAAACTAGAGGAGTCAATTTATAAATGAACAAAGAGAACAGGATAAATCTCTGTTGGCTTGCTGCTGGGTTTCTTCAATAAACATCCAGCTTTACAGCAGCAAAGTAAATACATTTCTCTGACATTTTTCCCCCTAAGTGACTGAGGACAGAATTTGACCAAGCATTTCTTCCATTAGACACTGAAATTTTCAAAGCTACACCAAAAAAAACCATAGCAAAACCACAAAACAGACATGAAGACAAAACCAGGAAATAAAAAACTTAACCAGGAAAAAAGGTAACTTTCTTTTCCATCAAAGACTGGAGAAAATAAAGGCAATTCCAGCTACTATCCCCACATCAATTAAAAAGAAGTACCATGACTTTCTTGTTAACCACTGTCAAGATAGAGTTAATTTCTCAGAGTTGGAATGCATCAAAGAATCTCTGAAAAATAATAACTGTTAAAGAGTTTCATTTCTTTTCTGCTTCACCTTAATTTTGCATTGAATCTATTTGAACAAGCTAGTTTTGGGTTTTTTTTGTTTACAACTCCCCCAACTTTTAGCCTCCTATCTAGTTTGAGAAGCATGATTTTGTATTGGTGACAAATATCTTGATAAGCTATTTAAATTCCTGTATGTGCTTTTCTCACAGCATGTGTGCACATGCACTTCCTCAGCATGCTCTACTCTTCCAATGGGCTGTGGCTCAGCAGAAGACAGTGGTTTGGTTGCAAAGCATATGGAGGCCCTTGTAGGAATATTTGACTAGGAAATTTGGAAAATCTGATATAGTGCAATAGCACTCTTAATTCCACATTAGGTCTAACACTCTGCTCTGCTATACCTGAGCATGACAAAGCCACATCTGGGTAACATCCCTTTGTAGTTGCTGCGGGAACTGCTGCAGACTATTCAGAGAGGGAAAATGTGCCCAAGCGCATTGTGACCTGCCTACTTCCAGTGGTGAGTGGTTTCCAAACTATCATAGTACCCGAGTGGAATTCAGGCTGGGATCAAACTCACATGAAGTGAATCTGTCTGTACCTGATTATGGATGAAGTAGGACACCTAGATCGAAATTATAAAGTCACACAACAGATAAGAATTCTGCATTTCCTTCACAGATCCCTTGAAGTTCACACAGATATAATTCTTCTCCTTGGGCAGTCAAGATAACAAAGTTGCACAAATGCTCTGCCAGACAACACATCATCCCAGTAGCAGCATAAAGATAAAAAGCTGTATTATGAACCTCAAATTTGGGCTCAGTATTAGACTTTTTCAATTCAGAATCATTGACTCACAATGAGCAGATGAGAAAAACAAGTGCTGAAGCAGTAGTTTTACCAGTGTAGAAGAAAAAGGGGTACAGAAGTTTACTCTGCCTGTCCCTCAGCTCTGCTGTCTATAAGCTGACCAACTCACATCTCCAGCCAGAGCAACCGTCTGCTGCTCAGTTCTGGCTTTAGAGAAATATATTCTTACATGGAACCCCTAACAGACAGGCAGGCAGTCATGCAGAGAAAGAGAGGAATTATTGCTCTTGTCCACAGCTGCTGCAACCCTTCACACGCCTCAGAAACTGACCACAAAACCCCATAAATCAAATGGTAGAACATACAGGCGAGAAAACATAAGAACTGGACACAACACTGGCTGAAAGAGCCATTTGTCCACAGTTGCCAGCTTGCCTGTTTCCTCTGCCTTCTTTGAAAGGGAAGACTTTGTCATACAGTTTCTGGTGGTTAATGTAATTTACTGCATAAATCAATTCAACCACAGCATTTTTAAAAAGAGGTTTTCACTGTGTCATTTATCCTCATTACCCTTGTCCCTTCCTCTTTTGGAGGTCATCAGATAAAACTGTGAATTGCCTCACTGACTCTAAATCTAACATAGTGATTCACCAACTACAAATCTAGGTGTTGAACAAATATAACAGGTCAACACAACTCTCATTTCATCAAAATGGGTGAAAGCCAACACAGTGATTTACAGACAAGATCTGCTTTTCTCTTTTTTGTTTAACATGTCCCTTAGCTGTTTCTGCTACATACCCCATCATCACAGCTGTCACATTACTAAGCGTGAATTCTTTAAATTAGGCCTCATGACTCATTCAAAAACTAAGGAACACCCTTCCCTGCACAAGCTGCACACTCTGTTCCCCATCCTGCCAGCAGCCTGCCCTTCCAGGTTTCTAAGGAAGAAATGCCTGACCACTAAGACAAAGTCTGTTTATGTAAATTTTTCACAAGAACTTATGGAAGAAGATGTGGGATGATCTCACCTACAGGGTAAAATTCAGGTCTCCACCAAAAAAGCTTCCTGTAACAGTAAAACAAATACAAAAGGAATCCAAACACCAGCAATGCAACAGACAATGTCCTGTACAAAGGCCTTGCAAGTCTCTAATGCTCAAACATAACTCAGCCCTTACATCCATCTCTACTGATGAGAGACAAAAATGGGATAGGAAAGGCAGAAGGTTGGAACACCCAATGCAGTCAACTTGCACCTAAGACAAGTGCTGTGAGAGCCAGGAAGCAAGTCTTACATGGGCCATTTGCTTTTCTCCTTAGTCATGTGAATGGGAATCCTATAGATCCAGCCCCAGGAGACAAGGGGAAATCAGTAATTAAATCTTTTTTCCTGTCTGTTTGACAAGTTTATCTTGTTCAAATCACTGTAAACAGTTAACAGTAAATGAGTTCTGAATCATGGAATAACATAAGGTGTGAAGGCAACAGATAAACAAGTTTGGATACACTAGCTAGAATAACACAGCACATATGGTAGGCGCTCCCTTCTCAGCTATCAGAAGAGTAGCAGAGCAGATTAGAATAGTCTTTAACCTGTCATATAATTTGTCAGATGCACAACGACATGCAGTGTCTAACACTGAGCCAGTTAAAGCAGAGAGCATCAGCATTATGATGGTAGCACATGGTCCCTCCACTCTCAATGACAGAGGGGAGCAGCTTCTCCTCTTGTACTCCCTTTCATGCTCTCCAGGAAAGATCAAGGAGTGCAGAGAGCTTTACTGCCAGTAAATCAGTCACAGCCTTTGGACTCCAGGTGGCAAAGTCTTATCAATGTGTCAGCTGAAAATTCCCTGTAAGATATCTTGCACTTAAAAACTGATCAAATGTCACCAAATCCATTGGGATTCCTAGGCTGTGATGCCTTTCAAAAACTGCACAGAGTTCTGAACACAAGCACAGGTCAAACAAAGACCTAACTAGCATGTTTATGGAGGGAAAAAGTTTAAATGACTGGAAAGACAGAATTATATCCCAGACAACAGGAGTAATGCAGGGGTAAGGTTATGCCAGTGGATAGGACAGAGAAGATATCAATGTCACTGGAAGTATCTGAAAAATAATGTTTAGGCAAAGCAAGCTTCACATGAGAAACAGAAAGACTCACATAATCATAGAAAAGATACCTAAATATTTAACAAGCTGTTGGTTGCTTTCAGCTTTTCCTATTTGCTGCAGTGCTGGGGGCACTCACAGTAGTGTGGGTGAGGAAATGTGTGGGGTGAGACCTTTCTGGACCGAGCTGACCTAGCACATTCATCAGCTGGAGCGCAGAAAGGTGATCATTGAGGGGAAGAATAAATAACAGCAGGATTCATAGAGGTGATTTAAAGTTGAAGTTATTGTGGCCAGGATTTTTCAAGTCCCAGCTTTGAAATGGGATTTGTGGAGATGTCACAGACCTTATTGCTCATTATATGAAATGCAGCACCTGTCTGTAACCCTTCTCATAGTATTAGATATTGCACAGGAGCTGTCTCCAAAATAATGTGTTCCTTGTTAGTGAATTTAATGTCTATAAAATATGGTGCAATAAGCTAGACTAATGAGAATATGAATTATTAAATAGAATAGAAATTTCTATAAAGAATTTAAGAATTGAAATCCATGTGTATGCATCATTAAGAACTGTGTGGCAGAGAGAGGGCAGGTGGGTTACTGGGCTGCAGGCACAGTACAGCAGCTAAGGCAAAAAAGGGAACTAAAAGATATTGTTAAGAGGGTAAGTTGACTGACATCTCTAATTACATCTCTACAACAGAAAAAGGCTGCTATGATACACAATGCCAGTAAAAAACCCCACCTTGATTCCAAGCTAATGGTATGCCTTATTGATGCTCTTTTTAAAATATGTATCCACTACAATAAGCACTGCCCTGTTGAGCCCTGGGCTGGCTGTGTATCTGCACAAACTTGTTTGCTTTTCAGGTCCCCAGTAAAAAAGCCACTTTCCCTCCCTCTTGCCCAGTCTGTTCTCACAGGGCATAAAACTTCCCCGTGCAAACCAGGATTGGCACTTGCCTGCAGCTTTCCCACCCACGCCACATCTCAGGACATCTATTTCTCTGAGTCCCCAGAGATGCTCATTATTGCTGATAAATTTGCGGTGCTCCCTGGAGAGGTGTTTCCACTCCTCCAGAAAGGGAAGCAAATTGTTTGGAACCACTGATGGGAAGGGTAGATTCTGCTCTTCTTAGCTATGTTCCCATGTTTTAAAATAGGTATAAACTCCCACATCTGTTGTAGCTCATCAGATTTCACAGGGAAAATTGGTTTCTGGTCATTTTCTGCCTTCATGACCTGCTCTCAGTCCACTGCCCTCTCTTCCAGAGGTAGCTGAAAAGAAAGCTGGAGTTGACAGATGGACAGATGATTAGATGCAGTCCAGAAATACAAAGCCAGTACAAACGCCGAAGAGGCCAAGGAAACATTTAAGAGAACACTCAGGGAATAAAGATTGACATAAAAAAGACGGTCATTCAGATTCAATAATGTAACTTCCCAGCAATGAGTTGAACTCTGAGAGACATTTAGTGATAGCACACAACGCTCATAAAGTAGACAGCATGCAATAGTCACATGCTGATAGAGGTGAGGTGAGATAATATGACCTGGCATGAAATCAATACCTGAGAAACATTAAATGAAAACAATATTGAGAGAGATCAAAGGTGTCAAATTGGTATGGCCACAGTAGTCTAATGAAGCATCTAGGCAAAGCAAAGGAAAACAGCATGCCGATGCTTGCCTGTTTTTCCAAGAGTATCAAGTGATCTTACAAGAGATACTATTTCTTGCAAACCTTGTCCCACAGAGAGGATGAGGTATTCTTGGATTACCTGATATAAACTGGTAATACTACCTAAAGTATCCATAACACAGCAAGAACAAATCTTATATTCCAGAAATACTTATTTCCCTTGCCACCTGCAGAAGCAAAACTATTCCATAACAACAGTCCATTTTGTGATTTTTCTTCCACCCAAAGACTGCATCTTTCACAGAAACCATATGTAGCTGAGATAGTGAGCTGTTAGGAGACACATATGAATCATCATAATAGAGTCTATTAATGTTCAAACACCATATAATATACTTTATCATCCAGAGGAGGGAAAGGAGCTATTTCAACACTTCTATTGATACAACAAGGAAGTAACAGGGAAAGTAAAAACTTATGGTATTCACTTCAAGGCAAAATGGTTTAACCTTCACTGCAAGAAAGAAATATGAATGGAGAGGATAAGCAAAGAACAGTTTAAAAATGTTTAGATGACTTTAAACAGAAGAACCAGAGCTAAGTAAATACTGGTCCTGTCCACTTCTTTAGTCTCATTTACTCTGGTAAGAGTCTCATCTCCCTTCATTTCTGAGCTCCTCCTTTCCTCTTTTCCCAATCTATAAATTAAAGTCTTCCCAGGCAATTTTTGCATTTACGTGCCTTCTATTTTTATCAAGTATCACAATGAGTGGTTCTTGAGGTCAGAAATCTTCATTCCCCCAACAGTTTGTTTTAACATTGACATCCTGCCTTCTTAATCCCTCTCACTGCCATCCTTGGGCAGCACCTTTGGGATGGAAAAGACTGCCCTCCAAAAAACACAACCAAACTTAGAGCAGATAGGTCACTTTGGGAATGTGTGAGGTAGGCTGGGAAGAGCAGGGACTCCAAGCAGGGAAGACAATATGAGAAAGTCAGTATAAACTTCTGCAGCAAACCCTACTGCGGCCAGGGACTTTCCTTCTTCTGCCCCAGCTTCCCGGGGCCTATTTACAGGTTACACAGTGCGTAGCCAGGGGGTTTAAAATAACTTGGGATACACATCCTGATCACAGTGACAACAGGTAGCAGAGTTCATACATAAAAGGACATTTGCATAAGGGTTAAGTAACAGGGACAGATGTTACTGAGGTGCTGGGCTGCAATGCAGAACATAATGCAATAAGATAAAACCAGCACAATGATGCATGTGAGACTTTTAGAAAGGAAGGGACCACAATAGCTTCTGATTCACCAACAAAGCATCTACCCATTATGTAACAGAAAGGAGAAAGTGTTATTTTACTGGGGAAAGACTTATTAACTCGTGTTACTACTGATGGGAGACCTTTTTGGTATGCTGGGTTTTATCTGAGGTTTCCAGAGCTGCATTAAACACCTGAGGTCAATGCTGTAAAGAGATGTTGGCTCATTATTTCCTTCTCAGAGGAAAAAAAACCTGTAAAACACTGGATTTCCTTAGCAGGTTAATTTCTTACATGGGACAATTCCAGCTTGAAAGCATTTAAAACATGATGTTGTGGCCATGCTGTATATGAAAAGATAAACATCTCAAAGGCAAAGCAACTCCCTTGAGGCCCCACTTCGGAGTAGTCCAAAGTCCAAGGAGTACAACCTGTGCTAGACAAACAGCTCCCCACTGCCAATGGTCATTTATAACTCCTCAAGGCTGGCACAAGCTTCTGACAGATGAGGATCCTACACTCAGATTGCTATTTCTAAGATTATTCTTGCAGGGTATTGTGTTTCATGAACAGTTTTTCCTGCCTTTGCAGCCCTAGAGTAAGTCCTGTAGTGCACTAGTCAACACTTTGGGATCCATACTATTTCCAGTTTTCCATCAGTGAGAGAAGGAGAATTTCATCCTCACAGAAGCTACTGGCTTACCATAGAAAATATTAATTTTCATGAAGGGAGCATGAAACTCATAGACCAAACCTTTTCAGTGACAAAGCAGAAGCACTAACAGCATACTGCTGAATCCTATCAACGTAAGACAAAGCTGAGAAGTATGCTGACCTCAAAAGAGAGTCAGAGTGCCATGCCAGAAGACTGAATGTCTGGGGGACTGGGTTAACAGAAATGAGAGGCAATGCTGCAGTATTATGTGCAAATTCATTTGTTTAGCGCATATTACAGAGAAGTTCT
The DNA here is from genome assembly GCA_013396695.1 of Sakesphorus luctuosus. NCBI lineage: Eukaryota > Metazoa > Chordata > Aves > Passeriformes > Thamnophilidae > Sakesphorus > Sakesphorus luctuosus. The sequence continues at coordinate 883,851 of VWZD01001296.1, forward strand.
TCTAATAACTTTGCCCGGATCAGCTACAAATGGGCAAGAAGACAGATGTCTGGGCACACCCACTGATCATGGAACAATTAGAAGCCAGCACTGTGGTGCTGCTACAAAAATTAGATGCCATCTTATGGAAAGGGCTCCTGGGACTGGCAGGGGTTACTATGAAAGCAAGGGGGTGGGTGCCAACTTACTAATAAATCAAAGCTGTAAGCAAGCAGGTACATCCAATACATTTTAGATTGGGATTTGAATTTTTTTTCCTTCTTTCATAAAGGAATCAACAAACTAATACATTGCTGAGTCATTCTGACACAGAATAAATTCTCTCTTGAATGTCACATAAAGGCAATATTATTGGATAAAAATTTCATGTCATGGTGCAAAATCAGATGCCTAACACAAACCAAAACCAGTAAGGACATAGATACTGTGACATACAGCATCTGCAAGCCCTAAAACTACTAATGTTTTAGTTTTAAAACACTTTCACAGCTGTATCACTACTCAGAACAGTAACAGCCAGTAACTGAAGAAATCCAGCAGATTAAAATGGCTTTTTTAGTCATTGTGAACAGCAAGTATCAAAGCATGGTTTTGAGTGATTTTTTCATTTTTGCAGTGTCAGTTTAACATACTTTTACAATGACAAACATATCTGAATTTTACCTTTTCAATTCAGATGAACTGCTAAAATATTTTAACTAGGTCAGATTAAATTAAGAGAGTCAAATTTTCATTTTATGAATTTTCTTAGTTCCCAATCATAAGGGATGTGTGCTTGTTAGTGGCGTTTTTTAAAAACCAACAATATACCTTTTCAGTTAGAGCAGCTCCATGGATCACAAGTTAAAATACTACACATGTTCTGTGAAGTAAAAATACATTAGAAAGAGTTCAGATGCAGTTCTACATGTAACTCTAAATAGTGGGAGGGGGGCAGGGGGGAGGGAGGGGGGAAGGGAGGAGGAGGGAGGGGAGGAGAAGGGGAAACCCCAACAGTTGCTTTATGTGTCTGTGTTGTCCTTCAAAGTTCTGAGAAGTATAAAATAATATAGAAAAGACAAGAGCAAGAGGAGTCTTATTCCAAGCAAATTATCAACTACCCCAGTAGAAACATTGATTTAATAATTTCTTAATTAAGTTTTATAAAAGTAAAGCTGAACAGGAGGCAGTAAATCCATTTCCCCTCCCCAAATGTAGGGGATTAAAATGTAGAACCATGTGCAATGAATCACAAAAAAACCTTATTTGAGTGACCTGGAAGCCAAGTTAAATCTGAATGTTCCTGAAAGAACTAAAACACTTATGACTATTTCTTATTTCACAGAATGAAAATCATGCTCTTGTGGTTTTCAGCTGTGTAGCAAATTAAAGAAAACTATTTATTAAGAAAATTACTGAATGAACCACAGCATTTAGAAATTCTTCAGTCAACCTTGGTGAAAAACAAAGACTGACATGAATGCTTGCATCGTAAAAACCACAGTGAAGAGGAACAGTGAGCTTGGAAGAGATTTGTTTTGTTAAGTGGGTTTTTTCCCTCCTGAAGAAAGCCAAACTTCAAACTCCTTATTCTGTTGGGCAAGGTATTCAGAAGGAATTGTGGCACTCATTACCCAGACTGGCATATCCCCAAAACATGGGAAATAACTTTAGTCAGCAGCACAGGAGTTGAAGAACCTGCTCTGTGTTCCACTCCAAAGCCTGTGCTCCCTCATGAAGCCACCTCTGCTACAAGAGCCGTACAGGGCCAGGGCAGAAGTACACTTTTGTCTCCTCATCACTGTCCCTCTGCCTTTCCACTGCACACTCTCCTTCTCCGAGCACCCTGCCAGGCTTGCTTGCTCCTTCTGACAAACAAATCCTCTTTGAAATTGATGTTAATTGTGGACAGATTAAGACTTGGGTCATCTGACCTGAGTCTGGGAGATTGCCTATGCAGCAACTATCTGGATTTTCATTGTCTGAGTAGTTTTCACTGCATACACAGACCCAGGTTGTCACTCTCCTCAGGTAAGGCAGTGAGATGTTCTCCACGCTATTCAGGGACAAGATCTGCCTCCTGGGCACATACGCAAGAGATGAGACTCAGCTACAGCTTACAACTTCCCCTGGTCCTCTGCATCTTCAGCATCACAGCCTCACCTCTGGGCTGTACAGAGACCAGAACTGTGCTGCGCTTCTACCTCCCCTGCTGACACACTGTTATCTCAGACCACAGTGGATTACCATTTCAAGTGCCAAGGATAGATGGCCCTTTCCAACTTTTACCGAAATTGCCAATTTTGTAACATAGATGCTATCAGCTGAAGGATGAAATTGGTGTCTTAGTATTGACAGGAATGCTATCAAAATAAAAGCTCCACCTGAGCCATCACTTAATGAACACTCTCACCAGCAAATTCAGAAACAAGATTTTGAGAGGTTAAACACACCATAGAGACAAAACTGATCATTAGTATTAATCACTAATTATACTAGTATTGTACAAACTTTACCTAGTTGCTCCTTATCCATCCCTTGTCCCTCTACAGTGATCAGGCAACAGGCTGAGTCATAAAGGCATATCTTGAAAGACTTTTCCGAAGAGGAAAGACAAAGACAGGACTGGGGACACATAGCTGCTTGCTCACATCCACACCAGAGTGCTCATCCTGGGTCATCCTCATCACCGAGGTCAAGCACAAACAAAAGATGCATGTAAGACAATTTTGTTATGGGATGAGAACCGTAAGTCTTCAGGTTGAAGTTCTGGCAACTGTCTCAAACATTAAATTTGCTTTAGAAAAGGAGCTTAAAATTGACTCAGTTCCCCATCTTGTCATCAATGTAATAAAATATATACAATAAGAAGATATTTCCCTGTTGCTATTTACTAAGAAAAAGAAGGAAAGTCAGAACACACCACCCCAAAGCCAAAACAGTTCATGTATTTTCAGTGAGGCTTTTGCTATTTGGAGGTAACTGAAGAATTGAGGTGCTTGGTTTGCTTTTGTTTTCCAGAATTAAAACAGGAGCAGTACATCTCTTGAAGCACTTACTGACTGGAAAACTCAGTGAAATCTTACAAAATTTTACAGTGTAGACCTACCTATAAGTATCTAACAGATAGAAATTTTAGAGTGTTTTTCTTCTGATCTTTGCCAAACTAACAATATTCACTTCATAGAATACTTGAATAGATATATTTTGCCATCGTGTTCATATGGCTAACACTGAGTATATTAACACTAATAAGTAGAAGCAGTGTTATTTTAAGTGTCACCCAAGTAAGGTTTCTATTACAAATAGAAATGTCAAGAAAAAGTTCCTTATAAGTTCTGTAACATCAAAATAGAAAAAACCCAAACTACTACAGAGATGCCAAATGAAATCTCTCCCTATCTGTTCTATGTTATGATGCTAGAATAAAATTAATTACTCATGAAGAAGCAAAATTAAAAAGAAGAGAAGCAGCCGTAGAGATGTCACTCAAGCATTTACATACTTAAACATTTTAAAAATATCTAAAATAACAAAAATATAAAATGGCCTTTGAACAGAAGAACAATTCTTTCTATCCCTGAACTAGGAAAACCAGACACTTCCTTTTAAAACATCTTTTCTTTAGGCAGTGGGAACAAAAAGAAAAAACCTGCTTCCTGTCTCCATGCTGTTTTGCTCCCAGGCAAGGATTTGCCAGGCCAGAACTTGACTGATCACACTAATCACACACTGTCTCACTGAGTGGAGATTAGAAAGCATTATCACCAATAAACTGGGGAAATACATCAAATTTAGCCACACAAGCTGGTCTTGATTAAACTTCACTGAGAAAGGAGATGCCGCTTTCTCTCCAACATCACCTGCCCATATTGGAATTCACTTATCATTTCCCATATCCCAGAATAAAACAGAATGGAGGGGTCTCGGGTGGCCAGGCAAAGCACACGATCTCTCTGCTAGTGAGGATGGTTAAATGTAGCTACCACCAAGGGAAAGTAATGCACTGCAGATTGCAGGATATGACATCAAGATGGACTCTAGAGGGGAAAATGTTCAAGTATGCAGTTTGTAAACCGGAAGGACACTGGGAGTTCAGGCTGTGTCTGTTGTACCCCGAGGTGCTAGACCAGCCATGACATGCAAGGGACCAGCCAAGTTCTATGTCTCATGACCCAACATTATTCCAGAAAATCATTCCAGCTAGATGTTCTAGGTGAAGAGAGTAACCATTCCAGTGCTCAACAGTGGGCCTCTGCCAGACACCAGATCTTCATACCAGGTTTTCTACTGCACTTTTAGAAAAATCCTGATGTTCTAAAAGAGTGTGCTAATCTTGATACTTAAACCACAGAACTAAAGTCCAAAAGCCATATGTGTAACACCCACCCAGGACAAGAACCATTTAATAGGTATATGAAATGGCAGTTATACACCGGAGGGTAACTTTGCACAAGGTGCAAGTTAAGCTTAGGTTTCTCCCACCCCTTCATCACCTCTTATTCACTTTTTAAGACGAAGTCTTACATATTACAAGGAAGAAATTAAAATGCCAGTTGTGCAGCAGGAATACACTGCAATCCCAATGCAGAGCATCGTCTTCTGGATTTTTCTACCAGAGGGTATGTCTCAATTACAAGAGAAATCACATTCCCTACTTTACTTTTTCCTGCTTTTCTCTGTGTATTGTTTGGAGCCAAACAATAAAACGAACAACCACACAGCATCAGAACAAAATAGGAGACTCTCCAAATATTCTGTTTTGCAGTTTGGCTCAATTTATCAGGTATATCTCTACCTGATGGTAGAGAGATGACATATATCACAGGATATGGATTGTTCATAGTGTGTTTGCAGAAAACATTACTCTGAACAAATGCAATTTGATCCAGTTTAGTCACAGTTAGCATTACATGTATCTGCTCTTTGGCTGATGGACTTGCAAAATCAGATTTAAATGTTTCAGACTGTAAACCAAAAATTATCTAATGACAACTAATCTCCTGTACCACCTGAAAAATCACTGGTTTATTGACATTCAGACAAATGCTAAATGAAGATGAGAAGACCAGTGATGGAACTGGAAAAAAACCCCACCTGGACAGAATGCATGCAGTTATTTGGCATTATATATACCCATAGTAATTAACAGCAGGGCAGCTGCTACTTACTTGAAAGGTGCCAGTTTGGAAACCACATTCAAACATGTCACTAAAAAGTGTTCAAATACATGTACTTCATTTTGGTAAACAGATTCGTACAAGGGCATCACCCACATTGTATCCTAAAGCTTCTGTAATGGCAAGGCATCTGGATAACCACTTAAACAAGGTAAAATAAGAGAGCAGTCAGATTTCACTACTTTGTAGCAAAATTATTTGAATGGCTTTGAAAAATACACTAATATTTTTATTAAGTTCTTCCAAAAGCAGAGAGAAGTGTTTCCCCCAGTTTTATTTAAATAAAATACTCAAAACAAAGTGGAAGGGCACGCTAGATACGAACTGAAGCAGGTTATCTACCTGTAACTGTTCCTCCCCAAGGTGCCTTGGTGACGTGTACATTTGTGCAACTGATACCTAGCTGCAAGCCTCACCACTGTGACAGCCCACTGCTGCATGGACACCTCATGCACAGCATATCACTGTAAAGGAGGCCAAAAGGCTCTTAACCAAGGGATGTGAAATGAACAGGGCCAAGGAATGGTGCAGAAAGAAAGGCTCTTAAAATGCAAGCAGGACCTTACAGCTCAGGAAGGATCAGAAGATGTAGCAAATTGTGTTATTTCCTTGTAATATCAAATGTTTGTTTACTTAAACCATCTGCCAGAAAAACTGCCTTCAGAGAAGTCCTCAGAGTCCCCAAGAAACAAACTCTCTGGAAGATGGCATCACCGTCTGTAGCCATGGTGGAAACAGCATCGCAGGATGCCAAGCAGCAGCTCCGAAAACCTCCATGCTGGGGAATATATGCAGAGGCATCACCAGCATTACTTGGCCTCAAGCAGAACCAGCCCAAACCAAAGAGGGAAGGGGTTTTATCCTAATTTGGTTTTTTACTGAAAATAGTTTTTGTTCCAAGATTCACAGTGGGGAAAAAAAGGGTGGCTGTAAGCCCTCCAAGGTGCTGATGGGCAAGGGCACAGTCACCCAGGCAGCCTTGCAGGACTTTACTCTCCTGTGCTGGATTGGGCTCTGTGCCGTACCTAGTAAGTTTTGAGGACCTGAGCTCACTGTGCACAACTGTTTCTGTGCCCTGCCCTCCTGGACCATGCCATCAGACTGGTAAGGTTTGTTTGTACCTGTTCTTCAGGATACCCTAAGCACCCTCTGCAGAGTCAGCCTCTTATTATCCTCCAGTGCTCAAGTTGTTCCTGGGTAGCAACTTTGCCACAGAGCAGCTGGTCATCCCTGCTTTAGGCTATATTGTGAAATGGGACAGGCACTCTGCTACACAGGCTAAAGAGGACACCTCATTTAGGGAAACAGCATTCCAGAATAAGAATTAAATTTTGTCTGTCATGGGAGAAGAAGAGCACGAAGAGATTGCATCTTTGGAGTAAGGAGGCAGATTTTAATCTCACTGTCTAATAAGAAACCAGTAAACAAGACGACAGAAGTCCACTGGGTTGAGATACCAAATTAGTTCATGAAGCATTTTACTGCAACTATAATTTTGTATGTGTAACATAGCAAAAGGTAGTAATTAATTGCAACTCATTAAGTGTAAGTTGTTTAATAATTAGGAAAAACAAATGAAGGCATGGAAAGATTGCTGCAGACGAGACTTCCACATTGCTGAGTGTCAGTAGCAGCCAGTTTGCTTAAGCAGCAGAGGAGTAATTTGAAATTCAGTCCTGACCCTTGATGACAACTTCCCCCCGCAACTTTTCTGAAAGAAATCTTAAAAGCCGAAAATAATGAATGCCTTCACTACAAATTACTAGGTTAGACAATTAGTATCTGTTCCCATTCAGGAGCTATTAAAACTTCACATTTTGGGTATAGAAAGCATTGCTATCTCATCAAGAGTGCTCATGGATATATAAATCACCTGTTCATGTTCTCATCTTTTAGAGTTCTGCTAATACTTATGCAGAAGTACAGTAAGTCAGTCACACTTACCTCTTTGTAAATTGTATCCTCCTTAGGGAATCAGAAACAAACATGCCAAGTAAGATATTACTGACAAGATTTTAATAGCAAAATATTTTCAAAAATTGCTCTTTACCCAAGGAGAGTTTGCTGAGGGGCAGAGAGTTCAGACACCATTGCATGTACTAGGATAGAAAAGGGACTGAAAGCAAAGTGGTCATAGGCAAAGGTTTCCTAGAAGAGCAACTTCCAGAGAGGCCTCACATGACATTGAGTCAGACTCATCCCCTACAACTGTCTGCCAGGCATTTTTAAGTCTTTACCATTGTCCTATATAGTGATCGACCATAAAACCCAGTATAAGGCAAGATGGTGATGCACCACTTTACTTGGTGGTAATTGCAGAACAAATGGTTTTCTACAAAAGCATGCACCGATTCTGGGAATGTCTGGACCTGGAATTCGCAGCTCAGTTATGACTTAACTAGTACAGCTAATACAGGTTTAAAAGCCACATGAGAAACAGTTTCCTGTCCACAGTGCCACTGGTGAAGCCTACAATAAGAAAACTAAAAAAAGTCTGGAAACTTCACACAAGTAAATGCTTTTCTTTGTACTGAATGGACATGCTGTACTCCCACTCCTCCACAAAGGAAGTTAAGAGCTTCTTTATGTGTCAAGCCTACTCTGTTTTTCTCAACAAAATACAAATGAAGGGGCCGTGTGAATTATTAACAGATGACAACAGAGAGCTAGTCAGGTATTTCAAGCACTTGGGTCTCTTCTTCCTACATGAATTCCTCAATAGTAAATGCAAAGTAAGTCTTGTTAATACTTCCATCATTTAAATCCATAACTGAGCCGATTAAATAACTTGTAAAGGCTTTTTTACATTCCTTCCTCTCTCCTTTATTTTCCTGGGAGAGCATTTGACCTAAATGTCAGTGACAGGGAGACTTCATGTTCTGAAAGGCACTTGGTGAATCAAGTGGGAGCCTTTTACCCTCTTAATACCTTTCCAGTGCTGTAACCTCCTGTGGAACATTCAGTGGAAACAGGGACACTATTTACTTCTGAACTGGAATAGACATATAAGGGGGAAATCTGAAACAGACTAAAGCTTTAGTTATGTTATGATGTTAACCATCATCTCATGTTGAAAACAAGTCTTGTTTATTATAAACACTTCGGCTAGGCTTTCTACCCCCCTCTCCCTCCCACCCCCAACTCCACCAACCAAGAGGGGAACAGGACACCACCCCACGAACCCAGCACCAATTGCTTGACAGCATGCTTGCTATTTACACATAAATACAAACTTAACACTGCTTCAGTCCATTCATATCATTTAACTCAAATAATTCCTCAGTTTGTCAAAGAATCTCAGGAAATCCAATGCAATAAATAAAAATGAAATCATGCAGTTAGTGCAACTGAAAGATATTTCAGAACTGACATAGGAAAACCTGTCAAGATTACAACTACAGTAAGTTTTAAAATAGTAAACTTTTCAACAATTTTGAAAAATAATCCAGATGATCCTAAATAAGTGTGTACTTTTCTATTTACTTCAAAATTTAAATCCATAAATTCTAAACTTTCATCAGTTGAAAGGACCATTTCAAAAGGTCCTTTTGAAAGGTATGGTAAAGCACAGCATCTGGCATAGTACAAACTGGGGGAGTCAAGTTTCCCACAGTGAAACAGATGCCACAGGGAATTACCTGCAAAAACATATACCAGAATAATCTCTTTGGTTTGGATTTGACTTTGCTTCACACATACGCTGTTTATTCTGACTGCCATAAAAATGGACAAAAGCAGCACACACATCAGCAGCAGCTCCTGCTTAAAAACAAGAAGCACAGCACATTTTCCCCTCAGCCAGCTCCCCGCTGAAAGTATTTCAGACTAAGCCACAAAAACTTAACAGTGAGCTTTTGAATGACAGGACATCATGTGCTCCATCAGTCAAGTACTTACAAGGTTTCTTAAACAAATTGATCATGTCTACAATTTCAGATGAATTCAGAGAAACTCCAGACTTGATCTTCTCTGAGGAAGAAACAAAAGCCATGAAATCACCAAAGGGAAGGGAAAGGCTAGTTTGGCTTTTTTATTGTTGCTGTTTGTAAAAGAACTCTGAAGGACATACTGTAACATAATAGGAAGCTTGTAGGAACAGCCTTACAAATTAGGCTGGGCATGCATTTCAGCACTCTGTTCTTAGTTAGCACCCTACCCTCCCTGTGGAAAATGCTAAGGGAGGTTGTAACTAGCAAGAGTCAATTTGGTTTCAGATTGATATCTAAGATCTCCCAGGTGATCTTACATTTGGTACATTAGTTTATATAATTGCTTTTGCTCAGTCTTCCCCAACTACAAAGCCAAAAATAGCTTACTTTTCCCACCATGGCAATAAGGTATTCTGGGGATACTGGGCAACCCTTTATAAGTGCTATGAATAACAGCAGTGGTTTTTAAAAAGAAGAAAATTCCTTACATTATATTACTATCCATTTTTTTACCTTTACAAGAACAATTTGATGTTAATAACTACCATGAAATCTGGGAGCTGCATTTTGCAAGAAAATTTGTGCCAGACACTAGTATTTTCCAAAGCATCCTATAGTACCGTGAAATGGAGACAAACACTAAGCATTCTTTATTATTTGTCATAAAAGAGGCAACAATGATGCAAATTCCTCTTACAAAGCAATAGAGTTTTGAATATAAAACCTAAAAAGGCTTCATTATGCAGTTCTCAGTCAACACCAGCTGAGCCAAAGCCTACTACAGTACTTCTCTGTGCTCTGGCTAAAACTTCCCATGGCTCCAGTAGCTCCTTTCGCAGAGGTGCCAGTCTTCCACAAGCAGACATTTGCAATCAGGATTTAAGGGAAAATACACCCAGCAAAGCCAGGGCCCCAGATCTGTAGTCCGGCTTACAAATGGGAGGTCTAATTTTCAAATCTCTTAGGAACCAGGTAGCTTATCATGCAGTAAAATCCATGACAGGAAGGTAATGTTTTAATGATGTCTTTTCAATTCTTGCATGATGTTTGTTTAAAATCATGTATTACAAGTTTTTCCCAAAGATCAGCACAAGTGGCTGAGCTTAGGCTTTCACATCCTGAAGGCGTTAAGGCCAAAAAGTGCTTCTCATAAATTCAAAATCTAGAGAAAGATTTTACTTTCTCAACGTGAAAAAAAAGTTTATGGTTATCATCCAGTTTTAAGAGAGGTCCTTGGCATTTGCATATCAATTGCAGAGACTTTTGAAGTCAGTAAGATAAAGCCTTTAATAGAGAAAAATTTTGATTGATCTATTGTACGTAGTGCATTTAATAATATCTGAGTTCTCAAATCTCCCTCTGTCAAGTCAAATAAAAAGAGACACACTGAAAAATCTCAGGCTGCTTAGCGGCCCCTTTTTTCTAAGCACTGGAAATACAGATGTACAGAATAATTTCCATAAAACACAGACAAATAGGATTGAACTGGAAATGAGAGAAGATAAAATAAAATGCTTGAGAGTAATATCCCCCTGTTGCTTTCTCCTCTGAGGTATCTCACACTGGTATTTTTTGGTAGATATATCAAGATTTATGTGTAATAATGACTTTAGCAACTTCTTTCTTTAGGGACACATTTTATTTCACTAATGAAATATTCTCAGGAACCAAGAGAATCACTTTCACCCAATTCCATTCTTAATTAAAAAGAGCTTAAAAAAAAAAAGAAAAAGATTCAAAAAAAAAAGAACAGGAAGATGAAGCTACTTTGGTCTGACAAAATGCATCCCTTTTTGACCCATCTATAAGGGCTACTTACTTCACTCCAGTAGCTGACCAGCCAAGATTCTCTGCAGTGAATAAATCACTTCACCCAGCCCCCTCAAGCCTTCCTCCCACAGTGCTGCACTACATCAAGCATCTCTCCAAATAGCCAGCAAGCCAGGATTAATTCAGACCATGAGAGTTTGCAGTAGAGTTCAGGACCATCAGAAACTCTGCACAGGTACCTGAGCAAAAACTCTGCAGGTCATAGCTGTGGTCACTTCCCTGAGCACATTCTGCAACTGTGCAGGTCTTTTGCAGTCTTTTCACTTCAGACCTCATGACTAAGATTCACCTTGGAGACCAACAGATGAACAGTACTATACTGAAAAGCATAGGTGTCAAAGCTACCTCTTTAGAGGGACTACATAATCTACCATCGAAGTGGGAGATACCTGAATGACCACGAAACATCCTCCTATCTGAGGACAATTAGTAGTGTGTAATCATCACACAAGGCTATCAAAGGACTTTTTGTAGCAACAGCTGAGAAGCAGCATTGCTCAGACAGCAGGTTGAAGAGAAATGGTGAATAACCTGAAGATGAGACAGAAATCACTCTCCCTATAACTTCCTAACGTCAGCCTTAACTCAGTCATACCTGAACTGTCTGCCACCAGTGCTACAGCCTTTTTCTGTTTAAGCAGGGATGAAAACTGAAACACAATGTTTTGATATGTAACAAAAGGCTAAGTGAAAGAGCATTAAAAGGTGAAGAGACAAAATTAAACTCAGTGCAAAGTTTAAAGAGAAAAATAAAGTGCTTTCCTTGAACTGACTTACATGAAAATAGGTCTTGATAGGTGAAAAGTGTAATGCAGAAGGCATTTAGAAGGCTCCAGTTATTCCTGTAAACCCCCTAAAACATACACGGTGTTTTGCTTTACATTATCTCATGTAGATATTAATTAAATAATTCACATTCATGAATTGGCAGCAATGCCATTCTGTGATGCCAAACTGAAATTTTTGCCCCCTCTCACCATTTAGCCGACTTCAAATTTCATCTTGACCTATTTTCGATGCAACAGGAAATGGAGGCAGTGGGACTGCTAAGCACTTGTCATATGTAATTATAGATACAGAAGTTATTAGTGCAAGCATAAATTCGGCATAGGCACTAGACCTTTAACTTAGGAAATACATTTGGTCAGAAAACTTACCTTATTAAAACCCCACAGATCTCCAACTCACTCAAGTGCACCAAACGCTACATGCAGTCAGCAGAGAATATTGAAGTTAGTACAAGAAATCAAGAGAGAGCAGCAGGAAATTAACCACCGGAGCCAGAAGTTTCTGATGAGTAGTTAATGATACAAGAGATGGGATCCGTTATTTAGACAAGCATGTCCAACAGGAACAACTCAGGAGGGATAGCGAGCTCTCAAGCAACAGAGTTGCAATCTTGTCTTCCATGTGCCCCTTAAACGCCGGAGGTCTAAATGGAAAAACTTCCAAGTTAGCATAAGAAATATTGTCAATATATCGCATTTGCAATGGGATATGGAGTCATCCACCTCTAAGCTCCTTCTTCAAACAAATTCTACTTGGTATGACCAGCAAGGCTGCCTGAAGCCCACTGAGTGAATTTTGAAAACACTTTTCCTTTTCTTTATGACTGGACAGGTGTCCCATTTTCACATAAACAGTCCCAACAGCACAGTCCTCAGTGACAGCAAAAGCAGACAGGGCTGGAGGGAGCAGCACCTCCCTGGGGTTGTGCAACTCTGCCCTGGAGCAGGCACTGGTGCTCCCCATGACACGCTCTTCTGAAGGTAGACAGGGAAGACCAATTTGCAAGAGTTTTCAACACAACACCTTTCTGAAGTCCTGACTTTGTGCAAGCAAAAGCAAAATTATATTTTTTAAATGTCTTTACCAAAAGTCTTGGTTGGAACGAAGCATCTCTTGCATTAATCAACATCCTTGCATCAAAGTAAAATCAGGCAAGTATTGCTTCTTACCCTATTAAGCCACAAACCTTGTTTAATCTTGCTCTATTATTGTCTTATCTATGAGCAACTAAATTTCTGCCAGGTTGGCTCAACTAACCAACTTATGTTGCTATGATTCTGACATTTAAAAAAAAAAGTCTGTTACACAACCAGAACAGAAATAAAAACATTTGAGCAGCTGAAAGAGCAGAGCTGAATAAGAAGTGCTAAAAAACAGGAGCAGATTTAGGAATAATGAGGTCACCTCACACCTCAACACACATGAAGTTATTCTGTTCACTCAAATAACTTCACATTCAGTAGTAGTCACAGCACAAAATACCACACCATTTTAAAGAGACAGAAGCATTTTCAATACTTTGGCTAACTGGAAAAAAACTAACACAGAACAATACCATCATGTGTCCCCCTTCCAGATTTCTCCTGGCTTTATAGATGAAGACAGAATTAAGGAAGGGTGAAAAATGTTCCCTCGTTCCTCACCTCCCCTAAGTGAGAGACCCTGATCTGGGGCATGTAGTTGTAACTTCAGAGCATCTAGCAACTGTGACATTCATGAGCTTCAGAAGCATCTTGTGCCTGCTTGAGCACTCAGGTGCTGCTGTGGAGGCAGCACAAAAGATCTCCTTCTCACCAAGTATTTTGGCTTTTCAGCCTTTCTTATTCCAGATACCTGCAGTTTGTTCTTTACTTAGCAAGGGAGAGACATGGTATTAGCTTCCCTCTAAACTGTCAAGTCAAACAAGCCAAAATTCAGAGCCACAAGGTCTGGCAGTGCCAGTGTTCGGGGTTCCCTGGGAGTGGGGTGGAAGTGAGGACTGGTGGGTGGCAGAAAGGCAAGCAGACAGATATTCAGTGACTAAAGATGAATGAACAACTGACAAGTGGACAAGAAAGGAAAATTATTAAACCAGTCTGACTCTTCATCAGATTCGTGACAACTGTGCAGCCAAGAGCTGGGTTGTTTGTGGTTTGTCGTTTGGTTTTTTTTAAACCAAACCCAGAGACGATGCTTTTTTCCAAATAGAGAGGATTGCAGCAGTCAATATCTAATAAAAGAAAGTTCTAGATGTCAAAATTGTTCAAAAAGCATGACTGCCTACTGAGCTAAAGCATGATATTGCTATCCCTAAAAGGGAGTTGGTATCTAAGCAAATACAGATTGGAAGCACTGACTCATCCACACTGGGCCTTTAAGGCAAACTGATGAAGAATGAAGGGATAACAGAAGGAAAAGAAGGGGGAGGAAAATAAGTAGGCAGAGGGAATTGAAACAAGATTAGCTACATATGAATCCTAAATAAAGATTAAAATCACTGCCTAGTGGATTTTGGGATTTCTGAAGTCAAGGTCAAGAAATTAGCAGAAAATCAGCAGTTCATCAACTTGTATGACTTTATGGGGACAACTTTCAGCACTGTTTTAAAGAGCTACCATTGCACAGTTCTTCCAAGCTTCATAAAAACTAAACTGGCATTTAGTGCAGGCATTTAAAAATCACCATTCCCATTTCACTGTATTTTAACACAAACAAAAAGTCTCTCCCCAATTTCTACTGTTTATACATTCCTGCTGCTGCCAACAGAGTCAAGCACTCATAAGAAAGGTGAATAGCCTGGGTCTGTTCTATTGCACTAATATGATAAGTATCACAGGTGGAATGATCTTGGATTACCTTGTTCCTCTAGCTTTTAGATCATTGATATACATTAAAAATCTTTGAAGCCAAAGTAAACACTATTAACTTCTGCTTCTGCAACTAGTGCTTAACATAGGTCCGAGGATTCTTTGGAGATTAAGAGGCATTTAAGTCTTCCTAGGAAATGTTTTATGCTTTTTAGAATTAATATTACAGTAAGAAAGTTCAGTATCTCTTCACTCATACATATTCTTACCCTCAATGGACTAAATTGTAGGCTTTTCCATTTACAACTTCATACAGACATCAAATTTCCTTTATGTACTTAATATGAATTATGAGTTACTCAGCTATATAGGTGAGGAGGACTGCCTTTTATTTGCATGTGACAATCTTTTAAAATGTATTTTCTGGTTTGTTACTTCTGAAGTTGTTGGGACAATTCCCTTGGAATGGTGCTTTAATTACTTCAACAGAAGTAAAATATATAGATGGCATTGTTTTCACTAATGATGTCTGCAACTAAAACACTAGAACCCCAATGGAAGGACTCAGTTTAATTTATCCTCAAGCAACTTCCTGAACTGGAATCTAAAAGAATTTTGTTCTTTATGATCTTGTTTTCCATGATTCCTTCCTATGTTCCTATCACTAGAGATTTCCTTATTGCAGCTTTCTTTTTATACTTCAACAGAGTAAACCCTGTAAGTTTGGGAATAGAAAAGATTGTATTTTGGATCCTTAAAGATAGTTTCATCTTTCAGTACTAAACTTTGATTTTTGCTGTGAGGTTGTAGAAGAATGAAAGGAGTAGGGTTGTTTAGGAGTCTCTGAGTGTTTTCTAAGGCAAAATGTTGCCAGAGTATCAGGAAAATATAATTACATTAACAATCTGTGAAGAGGGAAGACAAGATAAACTGAATACTGATACCGTATTGCTTCTCAGAGACAGTTTCTAGGACTGTCTTATTTACAAAGACTGAACATTTCTACNGAAGTAAGGAAGAAACTTCCAAATAAATTCCTGCTGCAAAACCCTCTAACCTAGAATTCCTATACAAATACTTGGAACTTGCTGGCCCAAGCAATCAAATATTCTCCCAGACCATGTAAGAAAGACACTGCAGTAAGAAGGAACTGCAAGACCACCCTGGTCAGATCTGCATTTTTCAGACAGACATAAGCAGATTCCTTGCATTGATTTATGAGGAAGGTACTTTCCCCGTAAGTAAACTGAAAATGTGTTCTGTCTCTTTAATTTAGAACCAAACCCCCAGTTTCTTTTCACAGTACCTGAATCATCAGTAACCAGTACCCCAAAGTGAACGTTTTGGTTAGTATCACTTTCAGCTGCAGCCATGGGGTTTTTGTGGGTGGGTTTTTTTCAGGTTTGGGTTTTTATTTGTTTGTTTGTTTTCAAATGTTACTGAAACAAGAAGTATACACAACACATTTATATAACCACTGAGATTTTGAAACCAAACAGGAGGTTAAATTTCCTTTATGTTTAAATCATCATTAATGCACTAAAATGTATTACGTTTTAGGCTGATTTGGAACTACGCAATAGCACTATTGTAAAGGTACAACAGTGATTACATTACATTAAAAGTCTTTAATATGTGAAAATTATAGCTGTGTTTCATAACAAAATGCAGCAGCACCAGTAAGTCACATCCCCAAAGAATTGCAGAGCCCTGTAATAAGAAAGTCACGTTGTGCAGGATGTATTTTCCATTTTACTGTCTGTTTTCCTTCCTCTGATCATTAATAGAAATAACTAATAGTATTGCATATTTAATAATTACTTTAAATAATATTTTCAGCATTTCTATTTGACACAATAAACAAATAGTGCCATACATTATTAGACAGTTTATAGTGTTAAACAGGATTATAGTAGAAGCACTGTATTAGCTTCCCGCATGCTGCAGAACCACAAGGAAATCTTTTTACAGAACGTTATTTTCTTCAGACTATATTATCTAGTTGCATATTTCACCAAGGAATAACATCTACATTAATGGTCTCAATAAAATATACTTTTATTGCCTATGTTACATAGGAGCATTATAATAGCGCATTATGTCTTCCGAATCTTAAAACATGACAGTCATTGAAAATTACAGCATTTGTCCTTCTGTAAAACATACAGTTCAGATTAAAATAACATCTTGAAAGTCCTTGAAGAGCTTTTCTAGAGAAATTTGCCTATGGGTTATATATCTTTTGTACTGTTGCTTCATCTCCAGAACCATTATTTTTGGGAAGAAGTCTCACTTTTAGATAATACATGTGCAATATAGAAACAAAGTCAGGCAAAAGCCAGCACTACATGACATTGTTTTATCCTGAGTTTTAGCACCAAAAATTAGTCACCTCAATAGAATCCTGGAGTGGGAAACCGTATCTGACAGTGACAGGAGAGTTCAGCTCCCCTTTTTACTTACTGATAAAGATGATGGAGCTGAAGAAGGAGGACCGTGTCTGGAAGACACTTCTGCCTATTGCCAGTTCACGATATTACAGATCTCCAAGAAGCTTTTCAAAATCTGCCTAAGTCTCTGAGCTGCATTTAAGTTGGGAGATTCATTCAGGTGTAGTGGAGGAAGGTCACAGGGAATTTTAAGTCTTTGCATACAGAGCAGTTAGTCAGTCAACTGGATTTAACTATAACTGAATTCAACATGTCATTTCATTTCATAATTAGCTCTGCTGTCTACTTGATGTCTTTTCTTTTTAGAATTTCCTGAAGAGCTTTACTTCTCTCCATCCTAGTCAGGCACTGAAGCCCAGGGTTATAGTGAGCTTTCAGCTTGAGGAAGAACTAAATCATATTAAAATCAAGCATCTGATTGTCCTTTCCTGAAATAGGGCTTCTAAGATTATTTAGCCACTGCTAAATGCCCAAGGCAGGACATCACAAACGCAAATACTGCTTTAGCAAAGTCAAATCAGGATTTGTGTGAATTTTTCCTGTTCCAATCCTACAAACCCAAATTCCTAAATACTCTTAAGATTCAAATTTGAACCGTAACACCGTAATGGAGGAGCAGTCCTAAAAAAATGATAGGAAATGCTTTAATTGACCCAGTTCTAAAAGTACTAGAAGAAGCATAAATCACCTTTTGCCCTCAGATAATTTTGCCTACAGTACTTTTATTGATATTTTCACAGAATTCAGCATAGAAGAAATTAAAAGAGCATAGCCTACAGAATTACTAAACCTGCATCAATTGTATAAGCTCCTGTCATCAGCAGGACCACAAAAATAAAAGTCAAAAGAGAAACTAATCTAAATTTCACAAACATGGCTCCTAGCCTTGTGAAAATATTGGCTTGACACAAGAAATTCTGAACATGTTGAAAAAAACTCAAGAACCAGTCAAGTTTCACAGTTTGGACCCTCTTTTGAGATATAAGCAGCTCGGAAATACTTCTGGTGAGCATGGAAATCTTGCTGGGTACTCGTCAATCTAATTAGGAACAAAACCTTAAATTCCAATTATAACTTGGTAAGTAAAATAAGGAAACAGATTAAATTAGAACCAAGCTATACAATTGCAATTAAATCACTTCACACAAATTAGGTCTGCCTTAGAAACTATTAAATTTATCTTCCTAAAGCTCTTACTCTGTATTAAGCACAAAGATTCAAAAACATGTAGGCAAATAGACGCTGCCTGTGAACGCTGCTCTGATTTTAACAGAAATATACTATTCATCTTATCCAAGGGAAGTAAAAGCAGAAAAAACTTTCTTGCAAAATTATCAAGACAAGGTTTTGCATACTGGGCAGCTTCCTGGGGAAACAGAGCAGATGCAAAAGGTAACTATTTCTGTTATATCTTGGGAGACTTAAGGAACATGAAAAATGTGACATGACAACTTGTTTTGTCCTGTTGTTTTATTTATAGTTGTCATACCATTATTTCAAAGAGAGACAATCAACTATAATCCTATACTTCAGTATGTCAGTATTACCTTTCAAAGGATATTTCTGTAGAAGGAGCTTGTAATTTTTGCTTCACACTCTCCAGGCTCTCTGGGAGATCCCAAAAACATCAGGTGTAGCTTCTGCATTATAAGAGATCAACATACTGCCTTCCCACTTCCTTGCCAGTAATAGTTTAAAAAAGCCAAACCTCCCAATTTCCAAAAGCTTACAGGTTGCCAACTTGGTAAACATTAGGCACAGATCTCACAACTCCTAGCAAGAGAAGGACTAAGTGCCTAGATTCTAATCTGGTAACCTCCAATTCCCAACCAAGAGATTCCCCAAACTATACATGAAACAAGTGTTTGATATTTACAGTACAGTTTTCCAATCATCAAAATCTTTAGCATTTTTACTGTAATTATTGCCCTATGGCAATCAGCAGATGGATGTAACCACCCTAGTTTTTAACTCCTGCTGCAATGTTCTGCAGGCAGAATAATATTCTGA
This sequence comes from Sakesphorus luctuosus, assembly GCA_013396695.1. Classification (NCBI taxonomy): domain Eukaryota; kingdom Metazoa; phylum Chordata; class Aves; order Passeriformes; family Thamnophilidae; genus Sakesphorus; species Sakesphorus luctuosus. The sequence continues at coordinate 902,804 of VWZD01001296.1, forward strand.
ACCAATTAATTAATTGCATATAAGAAAATACTTTCCATGGAACTGAGAACATAATTTCAGATTGCTGCAACTCTCAGGTCATCATTTTGGTTGTTCTACTTCAGTCATCAAGGTGACAAACACAGGGCACTGGGGAGGGCTACACAGCAGACAGATGTGGCTGTGGTAAGCACAGGTGAGTCTTTTAGAGGAGTTTTCCACATGGTGCGAGGATGGAGCGATGCAACTGAGCTCTGCTACCCCAGCTCCCAACTCTGCATAGCCAGAGGCACCAGGTAAACAAATCATGGACTGAATAAGCAGCTTTCTCTGGTGTGTGGGATCACTGCACATTGTTCTGCACATAAACAAGCTACAGAGAGTTGCAGAAGAGCATGAAGTCAGAGCCCATTTATAGTGAAACTCTTCCTGGCTGGTTTTGTGATATTAAATTTGATAAGACTTCCAATTCATTCACATTACCATGTAGCAGGCTCACAAATCAAGGGACTTTTCACACTGAGGATTATTATTATTGTCACTAAAATTCATTGCAAGAGAAGTCTAAAAATCTAGAAGATTAATCATGAACAAATGCTACAACATAATGTTGACTAAACCAAAGTCTCTATCTTCTTGGCAGGACCTCTTCTTCATTAAAATAGGAAATAGATTATATGCATAGTTAGTAACTGAACAGTGACTCATTTCAGAAAATCCTTGCTGTTTATACTTCCTCTTTGGTGACTCAAAAAAACACAATTAAATATATCCATAGTCATCAGTTATTGTAAGAAAAAAATCTGAATTAGATAAACACAAAGAACAGGAGAAGCAAAATCAGGAGAACAAGAAATTACAGAATAAAGGGGGAAAACCAGCTTTGGATGATACCAATGCAATAAGAAAAGTTTTAATAGAACATAAAAGAATAAAGGGTTTCCTGTTCTTCCACTTTTTTTTAAGAATGAAACCAAAAGTGTGCCTTAAAGGAAAACTGAACTCTCTGGGGCAGGTTGGGGTCACCAATAAATATGATTGTGAAACCACAAGTTTTTAACCCAGAAGATGTGAAATAGTAGAATGAACTATAAAAAAATCTTGTCTGTATTATAAAAAATTGAAATATTAGATTTCAATAAATCTGTTCAAAAACAGACTGACACTACATTCACAAATTATTTACAACAAAGAGAATCTTATGGATTAAGCAAAATAGCTACTCATAGTGCAAATTATTTCTAATACAGTTTCGGACTTTTTTCTGCAGTAAAAAGCAGAATATTCTAACAACAGGATATGTGGGTGGGTTATGAAAGAACATTGAGTACACTGTCAGAAAAGCAACCTAGCTTTAATTCTCTTAGAAAAAATATTATATGCAAATTCTATACAGAAATGTATAATTTGCATATTTTGTTATGAAATTTGTATTAGCCTGGAGATGATACTGTACCTGACCACTGTCCTAGAGTGCTCTTTGAATATCTGTATTTTAAGCCAATGGGTATTGTATTTTGCTTGGCAAAGTATATAATGTGCTATTTGAAAAGTGCCATATTGATTGCAAAACCTGTCTATTCAAAGGAAACAGAAGATGGTTCATAATCTGTAAACCTTACACACAAATGGCATGGCAATATGAGGTTAGAGAGCAGGCAGGAAGCATTCTGCATTCTCAGAGCATTTTCCACTGGTGGTGGCACACTTATTTTCCTGCTTTGAAGAAATAACATATCCTACCTGTAATACATTAACACCATCTCACAAGTAGGTATTTCACAAACACCTGTGTACCTTCAGCTGAGGTGTAGCAGGTACATATGGCAGAAAAATGTCAAAATTACTATGGCTGTCTCAAGAAAACAGAAAATTTTTTCCTTAACTGCAAATGAGGGTATTTCAGCTGATCATTTCAGAAGGGTTGTTAGTGTTATCTCCTGGTCATTTATTCTGTTGCCACACAACACAGCAGCCAAATGTACATTTTAGCAAGACAGTCACAAGTAAGGCAGGACTTTTAAGTAACCAATAATCTTTGTGAATTTAAAGGGTGATATGGGTTAGACAGGACAGATTCTCTAAAACCACAAAACAAACTTCAAATAACAGAATGATACCGCTTTGTGCAAAAGAAAAACCAGCATTTCTACATTAGATAGACACTGACCCCAGATTTATAGAAATGTGGGGTAGAGTAGAGTGCTTGCAGATGACATCATCGATGAACACATTTGCCCTGGAACCACACTGCAGAATGGCTGCTAGAGAAAGAAATTATTACCTAGGATTTGGAATTCCAACACTCTTCCCAGAAATAAAAAAATAAAAAAAAAGAAAAGAAAAAGGGAGGAATAAAAAGTAACTCTGAATAGAAAAATTCCCTACTGCTGTCATTCCACTTTCAGAGGAAATACGCACACTCTAGTATGTTTTAACTGTTTTCAGATCCTTCCACTACTTTTTTAGAACTAAAGTATCTAAGAAAGCAGAGTTGTAAATATTTTACAAATATCCAGTCAATCCAAAACATGGCAGAAAGGAAAATAGTGCAAATCTGTTCTGATAAAAGCACAAATGGTAGACTACTACTTAGCACTAACTCCCAGAGGCGGCATTCTACAAACATGCTGTGTATATGTCTTGGCAAAATGAGAGTTGTGTGGTAGACTGGAGACTACATAAATCTTTGCATGCCTAAGAAAAACTTTAGTGCTTGCAATGAAAGATAATCGTTGTTTTGCACAGCATTTCTTTTATTTTTTTTTCCAAAACACACACAAAAGCTACAAAGCAAATAGTTTTAAGCTTAGGAACACATGAATTACATTATTCCTTTAATAAGAAAAGGATCCTTTTTTCTAAGTTAGAACATGCAGGGTAAATAAATACTTTAGTGTTCAATTATTATCTAAATTTTCACTTCTGCCTTCGGCTTAATGAATTGTTAAATGAAGACAACACTTATGGTGTCCAAGGATTAGCAGGAAAACCTTTCCTTACCTTTTTTAAAGATGAGATGTGGTTTTCTCTACTTTCACACAGTCTTGCACTCTCTCTGAAATGGATGTTTTTCTTTAAGTGATCAGAAGTCAGGATATGCTGCTAGGGACCAGTGGTTAACATTCTCCTCCCAGACTGCCTAGGTACAAGTGGAAAAGAAAGAATTTTAGCTCAGCTTTTCGAGGCTAGCCCAGGAGTGGCTTGTTTTCACTCTTTTGAAGGGTGCTTATAAGCTGAGCAATTCCTGTCTGCCACATCTCTTGTAAAATTGTTTGAGATGCTTGCAGTCATGAAAGACAGAAAGACAGACAGAAAGAAAGAAACAAAGAAAGAAAAAGACATTGCAAACCGAGAAATTTTCATTAGCTTTGGAATTCCCTCTGAGACTTCCATGCAAAATAGTCTTTCTTTCCTAACTAGTGAAATAGCAACATTTTCTTATTTTTCCTTCCAAACAGTCACATCCTGCAGTTCTAAATCAACTGTACCTCAAGGAAAATATGTCACTGGTAGTACTACAGTTTGGCTGAAATAAAAAGGCAGTATTTGACTCTAACTTCACAAAATGAAAAACTAACCACTTCTAAAAATTAAAATGTGAGCTTATCATAGCTTTGCTTTTATTTCTATTAGAGTATGCAAAAGTGAGTTTTAAAAAGCAAAAAGCATTAAATGCCTTTGTTTAATAAAAAAAAAATCTACTGCAAATCCCCTGAAATTATAGTAATCTCTTTGAATACACTGCAAAATAGAAAAAAATTAAACAGAGAAAAACAACTTGCAAAATTCAACAAAGCAACAACTTTAACAGGTTTTTTTTTCTTTTACTTTTACAAGTTTTACCTTGAAAAATCCAACTGTGATTCTGTAATTTTGACCTTGCATAATTCAAAATATTCCTCAAAAGTTTTTTACTTATTTTAGGCCTTGATGTGCTTCATTTTACATTTAACTAGAAGTATCAGACAGGAATCTTGTAGTAACTATAGTATATCCACACTGTATCAGTTATTAAATAGTATTTGCTATATGCATTCATCCATATATACTCAGGTAGCTACAAACGAGAGTATTTTGTTGGAAGAATGTAATTAGTGTATCGACTAAATCATGCTCCATCTGACAAGACAAGGATAAGTGCATGTTTGACTCTTGGTAACCAAAGAGAACTGGTAGGCATTGAATAGTGGGGTTGTTAGTCCCCATACTCAGCTTCTGCTGAAGTTCACAGGCTACACGTTGGTGGGCACTCTCAGGCTGCCAGGACAGATGATCTAGGTCTGTATTTTCCTAGCAAAGGCACCTGAACAAGCCAGTCTGTTTAAGCAGAGAAATTGGGACTCAGTTGACTCTGCAACACTTATAACATTCCAGATGTCTGGAAGACATGAGTGAGAGACAGAAAAAGCAATATGAAAAAATCCTGAGCTTGTCAAGCCAATTCTCAAACAAACAACAACAAAAAAAGTACTCCTAATTCAGGTGACAGTCTCAAACACCTTGTGTCCAACTGGGAACTCTGTAATTACAAATCTCATATATTCACATCAACCTCGAATCTCATTTTCACATGTAGACTCAGCACTACCTTCTTGTTTCTGAGCATAAAACACAGCACTGACAACAGCATGTGCAATGGTCTGAGCACGGAAAGTTTGTGGCTTGCATCAGGATATCAGGTCAATGTAGTTCCAGCAAGACAGGAGGAATGTATTTGATTTTTCACAAGAAAGATTTTCCTCAAAATTAATTGTAATCAATTGCCAGTGCAAGGAGCTCTGTTAATTCACAGCTGTAAATCCTCCATGTGACCAAAATACACTCTAACACAGACCCTCCAATGTCCCTGCCCTGCAGATATCATAATGTAAGCTGGCAGAGAACTTCTCTCAGTGCCTAAACTTCACATGTTTCCCTGCCCTTTCTGCACCTGAATGACTTTTGGTAATGGCCATGGCACTGCAGACACCAGGAGTTCTTTTGGTAATGGCCATGGCACTGCAGTAAAGAGCCTGCTGTGACTGGGAGACTTCAGGTCTGTCACCTTGCCTGCATACCAAGGGATGCAGCAAATCTACCAGCCTTTATGAAGTAATTTTTCATTCTGGGTAAGGTTTTGAAGCATGGGAGCAATTATTAGTCCTCAAAATCAGAATTCAAAGCACTTCAAGTTCCTGAGTGTAACACAGACTTTCACAGTTCAAGGTGCAAGAAAAGGAAACTTAAAGCACAGTCAAGTGTTAACAACTAAGCTCGAGTTGCATCAAGGAGATGCCCTGGCAGTAAAAAACTAGGTCTTCCTTTATTTCCTAACACTGTTTCTTCTTGGGGAAGACGTGGAGACAGATGGACAGCAAAATATTTCAATGAAAAGGAAATTCCTGCAGATAGGCCAGCATGGAATATTTGGATCTTGAAAGATTATGTCAGGAAATTATTCTATTTTGTCCCCTTCCAACATAGCCATAAAACACAATACAAAATCAGAAATACCTATTTCTAGCCTAGAAAACTAAGCAGACACATAGTCTACATACTCTCAAGGAAAATTACTATAACTCACAGTACTAAATATCTGACAGAAGCAATGATACCAGGCTCATGAAATTCAGACCAGAATAGAAATCAGGAAATAAAAAGTTGCTTCAGGTTCCTGTGATTTTGCTGGAGGACACAGAATTCTCAATTCTGCATTTTATCTTTTCACCATCTATCTTTTGCCTCATAATAATAGTACAAAACTTTAGGACAAAGATAAGCCAGTATAAAGCAGGTCCCTGAAAATACCTACTGTAATGCTAGACTGACAAGCAGTAAATTTATCAACTGGTCTATTTTCAGCATTTGAGACAATAGTTCTTGTACATAGTCTACATGGTTGTTATTTTGCCACACAAGATTAGTAGGCAATTAAGCATGACAACCCATCAAATATTTGTCCACTAAAGGACCCTGCTATATCTTCTCTCCCTGTTCTTCTAAAAGCATGTTTGAACTTCTCAGGATAGCTGCTTAACACTCCAAAAGGAAATACTGTGTTCAGCATATCACAGGTAAATAAAAACAACATTACTCACATAATACTTCCATGCAAAGAAAACTTCTGTTTTAAAAAAAAAAAATAAATTGTCATCAGACAGAGAAAGTCAGCATCAACAACTCCTGAAAAAAGCAAGAGTGTAGTTAAAATACTGAAAGGTGTGACTCAGTGTTTTGTTTCATGAGCAAGAAGATAAATCCCCTGTAACTGAAATGATTTCTTTAGAACCTGATAGATTTCTATGCCCTAGAAACAGAGTTAGCATATTTTAAAATGCAATCCTTGAATTAATTTTTGTAACACCTATAATTTAATGCATTTAGCACACAGATAAAAATATGTAGAATATCGGTCCAAAACCTACATCTTTTTCAGACTGCTTACTGATAAAAGCTTGCAATGAGTAGTTGGCTATAAATTATATAATCACAGAATGGTTTGGGTTGCAAGGGACCTTAAAGATCAACTAGTTCCAACCCCCTTGTCACGGGCAGGGACACCTTCCTCTAGACCAGGTTGTTCTGAGCTCCATCCAACCTGATTTGAACACTTCCAGGGATGGGGCAACCTGTTCCAGTACCTCACCACCTTCCAAGTGAAGAATTTCTTCCTAACATCCAGCCTAAACCCACCCTCTTTGACCTTAAAGCCATTTCCCCTTGTCCTGTCACTACACACCCTTGCAAAAAGTCCCTCTCCAGTTTTCTTGTAGGCCCCCTTAGATACTGGAAAGCTGCTCTAAGGTCTCCCTGAAGCCTGCTCTTCCCCAGGCTTAACAGCCCCAACTCTCTTAGCCTTTCTTCACAGGAGAGGTGCTCCTATGAAGTAGGAAAAGTAATACTATTCAGTTAAACATTTTCGGCATAGTCAGTCTTAGGAAAGAAGTACAAGTTGTTTTACTAGAGAATCATAGTATATTTTGACACCAAGGTTTAGTTTTCAATTAAACCCAAAACCAAAAGAATGCTCATGTTCTCCTTTGGTGGCCACGAAAACCTTTCCTTCTCTGTACCAGATACTGAGCTTTTTCTGTGTTGTATCCATTATTTGGGATTATTGTCTCTGATAATGCATCATATTGTATCCACAACTGCTCAAAGCTAAGAAAACAATCTTCATGGATCACATGAGGCCAGATTAACATTATATCATAGTGCCCAACTTCACTTTGACTCTTTAGTCCCCACAGGGAGCACAATCCCCAAATATCCATGTGTGTACACACACACACTCACACAGAGAGCCTTAAAATAGCAGATGAAGTTTATCTAACATTACCTTTTTCCAAAAGTCAGAGGTTTGGACTGTTCAAGGGGAGCAAATCCTCTCACTGCAATTATCAGGACTCATTAAGACAGAAAAACCTCTATCAGATATGATGTGGTTTGCCCTTCCCTAGGTTTCTGCCAAGTTACACATTTCTTTACCAAAATGCATATCGGAGTGAATGTATTTCAAAAGTGGCTACCACCACACTAATAAGTGTACATGTCCTATCCACCCATCCAAATAAACTGACTGAATCAGTTCTTACTCCATATGCAAGAAAAGAGTACCCAAGTATGGTGGGCAAAGTGTGTTCTCACTCCTCAGCCAAAATTAAATTCTGTTAGGTTTTCTTGATAAATGAGTAAGAAACTAAACATTCAGAAGCAGTAATTAAAAGAACTGCAAATAACAGAAAATGTGAAAATCATGCTTAATAAATAATATCTCACAAAGGAGCATGCGAATCCTGGGACAAGAAAAGCTTTGGTAAATTAGCACACCTATTAACATTGATACGTATTGTGTCTTGAACCTGTAGGATATCACAAAGTGTCAATTCATACGGCTTCTTGGTGCTTAATGGAAAAACAAGCAGTAAAAATGTTCAGCTCCCAGTTTTCAAGAGAGATGGGAGCAGCAGACATAGGAGTGGAGACTTCTCCGTGATCTCCTTACACTGTTATTTTCCGACGTGCCTTGAAAGAAATCCTCTTCTGAGGTGTATACCCAAGTAAGAAAATTGAGAAGATAAAAGAGATGCAAAAATCTCTGAAAAAGACCCAAACTATCAGCAGCATTCCACAAGCCTGTATGTCTTAACAATACATGCAAGGGCATGCAACAGGGTTGAAAGATGTGAAGGGTGCAAAGAAGGCCACACTCTTCCCACTGATATCCGGTGACAGCACAAGGGGCAGTGGGTGGAAACTGAAACTCAAAAGGTTCCCTCTGAACGTCAGGAAACACCTTCTAACTGTGAAAATGACCAAGCACTGACAGAGGTTGCCCAGAGAGGATGTGAAGTCTACATCCTTATGAGGTCAAATGGACAGAGACCCGGACAACAAGGTCTAGGTGACTCTGCTTGGGCAGGTGGGTTTGACTAGATGGCCTCCAAAGGTGCCTTCCAACCTCAGCCAGCCTGAGATTCTGTGAAAACAGAAGGGGAAAAAACCAGGAAAGTAACTTCCATGATTAGAAAACAAATAATTGAAATCTTCCATAATTTTTTAAAGTACAACCCTATTTATCACAAGCCAAACAACGACATGAGTAAACAGGATAAAGCTGGATTAACAGACATGCAGAACAATTGCTGTTGACATTGTAATTTCCCTGGGTCATGCTGATACCATTAAAAAGTCATCTCTCCAGTCAAGGTTATATAGATAAAATCCAAATGCATGCAAAAGACTGAGTAAGAAGAAAGCTTTGATCTCCCAAACTACAAGGTAGGAATATTCTACTTGGAAAAACCTGTCAGCTCTTAATATGAAAAATGTAGATTTGGCAGGGCCACCCACCCTCTGCCCTGCAGCTCTGTGCCTTGTTCACCTCTGTGCTCCCTCTCTTCCCTCCAGCACAGCCAAGGGCAGGGAAGGTTAATTATATTTGCATAGGTCAGCGGCAAAGCTGCATCAAAAGACACTGGGAGACATACAGACGGGTAAATGAGTCTGTTTGACCTGCACACTATTACTGCTGCTGAGGCATGGAGAAGGGAAAAACTCCCTTGGGCTCAGGGGAGCTTCACAGCATTGCAGTAGGAAGATGGGTGTATTTTTGCAATGCACTAATGCACCACAATACTGCAACATAGCCAGAGCATTCTGTAGTCTTACCTTCACTTATGTTGAACAGCAACTAAACCCAACTAAAGCTGTAGTTCTCCCTGTGTTTAAGGATGTTAGTGAGAGCTTTCCTATCTGACTATCCCATTCAGCTCTCCAGTCATGCTTGGCTAACCTCAACCTGCCCTAGCCAGAGGGAGCTTGCCCAAGTGTGCATCAAAGTACATGTTATTGCAGGGTTTAGTTATACTTACACTGGCATTATTCAAGTGTAAAATGCCAAGGAATAAATGAGAACCCAGCCACTCTCTGTGCTTTGGTTTCTTTTCTGCACACTTTATATGCAACATTGCCTTAAGAAGATGTAGAGGAGTTTTTTTCTTTTAAAACAATGTATCATGTTCTCTCTCAAGAATCACAAACATTAGAAATTACAAATGCTTCTAATACACTCTGAAAGATTAAAATGTGAATTATTACCATTTCTTCATTTCACTAACAAGATATACATTTTTGCTTCTCTGTTTATTGTGCCAAGTATAACCTTTAACACCAAGGAAAAAAGAATGATAAGGCAGGTCATCAACCACTGCAAGATTATTTTATGATGGCAAAATCCTCTAGTTACTCTCTACCCACTAGAAGTGCAATTAGAACCACTGTTTTATGGTTATGTGTGATTCCTGACTATAGAACCACAGTATTTCCAAACACAGCTAGAAAAATTATCAGCAATATTATGTGACCAGCTGCCTTACCCCTTACTTAATCGAAATTGAATTCTGTGCTACAGGCTGACTTAAATGAGGCTCTAAAATTGTAGTGTAGGATCCTGCTCTAGAAGCATAGAAGTTAAAGAAACCCCCAAAAAATCTCTGTCAAAAGAACGCCAAAGGAAAAAGGAGACAAAAAAAGCCTGAGAAACTCTTATTTCAGGAATTTCATATCACAAAGTGCACAGGCAGCACAAGCTCATGGAGTAATGATGCCTAACCCTAGCATATATGCAAGAATAGAGAAGGGAGTTTCTTGTACCAGCTTCTCAGTCTATGGAGAAATCAGTAACAGTTTGTTTCAGGTACTTGCTCATGCAGAAATAAGTTTGCCAGCTGCCTGGGAAACTCTCTGAAGAAAGGCACTAGATAAACATAAATCATTAATGAACCAAGTGACCTCATCCTTGGGTAACTAGAGAAGCATAAAACCAACATGCTGTATAGGTAGAAAGTTTTCTAGTCAGCAGTGCCACGCACCAGTGGACAGTAAACACAAGAGCATCCATCCTGATGCCATAGCAGATTCCTTTTGACAGGCTTTGTGTTTTTATCTCAACCACCACAGGTCACAGGCGGCAAAAAGCAGCGGCTTCTGAGGACAAATGAGGTCACAGTTCAATAATTAAGAAGGGGAACCCTATCTAACCTCTTTGTTTCATCCAAGGCTTGCCTGAAGTGAAGCATTTAACTGGTGTAAAATACATTTTGTTAACTTTGAGAACACAAAATTACTCCTTGTATCTAAGCTAGTAAATGATGCAAAGCTGTTAACAGAGACCACCAAGATCCAACCTGTAGCATACAGCAACATCCCAGGGAAGGTGGGGACCAAACATACAGACAGAAACTCCGCTTAAGTAATCACCCAACTCTTCCAGGCTCACACGGTGGCAGAAACTCCCCCCACATGCAATGCAGCAGGAACGGTCCACCTTTTGGGGCTCAATCTTTTCAGCCCAGTTACCTCAGCTCTCAGTGCCTATGACTGCAGCTGCTCCAGCTGAACTTGCTCTCTGGCCCATTGGTATGGTGGTAGCCTGGCAGTCACAGGAGGCAAAGCATGCCAGCAAAAGGCAGGACAAAGGGCAACTGCTGGCACAAAGTCAGACAAGAAAAATGTCTCTTGCACAGGGATAAAGCTGCTGCTACATGATGTAGGGAGTGATCATAGATTGAAAGCATCCAGATCCAAGTCCTGTGAGCTCTAGGTCATGGCATTTGACAAGGCATTTCGCAGTCCAAAGAACAAAAGATTTGGTTACTCCAAATTTTCCCAATAATTACAGGTGTCTTAACGGCATCATCAGCACAGCACTCCTTTAAAGAGAATATAAATGAGACAGGATAGTGCCTACAGACCTTCTAAGGAGGTTGTTCGGTACACAAACATCACCACTGAAGGAAAACAAACACAGACCAAGCTTTAAGTGAGGGGGAAAATAAAGATGTTTGTCCTCTGGCAGAGGAGATGTTATCTCTAGTAAATTTAGCCAAATGAGCCCATGCTTCACTGGATGATTCCTGGGACTAGCAGCTCTGTCAGTGACATGCTACATTTTTTTCTTCTTTGTAGACAGAAATTACAGAGAGAGCATTTCACTGGCATCTTCATCCTGCTAACACTGCAAGAGAACTCAACTGAGTGTCATGCCAGCTGCATGCAGTGATTTTAGCTGACAAGTGACCTAAGCTGCCTTTGCTGTACATGTAGAATCTTGTTTTCCAAATAGCTATACAAGCAACTCAGGCATTGTATTTTTCCAGCTTCCTCCAGATAGTTTTTCAGCCAGTTCTAATAGGACAACTGGTCTGTGAAACCATGGCCAATGGTTACCGGCAGCCCAATATCTTCATCCTTACAGGTGTTTTGGTGATTGTCACGTATATCTCACATCTACCTCTCTCATACTGATGTGTTGTTGCTTAGGTGGTAGGAGGTTTGTGCTTTACTCATCTCTTGTACTCCCATTATCCGGAAATTAAGAAGTGAGATTGCACAGAGACTTGGCATTCTTTCCCTGCAAGAAATCTATACATAAAGAGTTACACTGTCCATACAAGGTTAATATTACTTAGTGGTAAATCAACAGTTCCATTCCTGAAGAGATTGCAACCTTCTAAACTTTATTCCTCATGTATAAAAAGAGAGAAGGCAGAAAATGGAGGGGATGGGGACCAAGAGTTTACCTAATTGTTTCTAGTTATCATAAGGATATAAAACACGAAGTATACTAATCTCAAAAAATAGGAAGGGATCATAAAAAAGGAAATCATTTGCTATATGGAAGTTTGACAGTCTTCTATAAAATATAAAGACATATAATTTTTTAGAACTTTCAGTGATTGTTGTGTTCATCTAATAAAGCACTGTATGTAGTGAAAGACAGAAATTGCATGGGTGTTTGTAAGAAAACACTTTTTTAAAACTATAATTAAATCAAAAGATCAAAAGGAAGTAAAAAAAAAAAATCACTTTAATCATGACTCTCTAGTTTACCCTCCTCTTGAAATGACCCACACCATGTACTGTGGAACAATTTTTCTTTCAATTCCATGACACTTTGATGAACAAAATATATAACTGTCCACTTGACAGAGTGAACTGCCCCTTATCAGCAGCAAAGTTCCCAAGCCTTTGAGTAGTGGTGGTAAATAATACCACTGTAAAATATATATGTGTGCAAAAATACGTGTATTCACCCACTCAGGCATACACACACAACCAGTCTTCAGGCTTTTACAGCAATTAAAGAAAGTCTCAAACTTCAAAGAATTTGTTACTTGCCTTTGACAACATGATCTTACCTGAAAATAAATGCAAAGTCTTCAGGATCAGTCAGTAGAATAAAACAGTTAAGACCCTTTGCACAGCTTAAAACTAATTAATATCTATTTAAATATCAAATGCTTATTTGAAAGAAATGATAGCTCTGTTAGAAATTCTGTCTTTTTTCCTATGTCACCAGTTCAGGGGGTATACCTTGGAACATATTTGAAAAATGCTAGTTTGGCATTTGTTGTTCTGTTGAATTGAACAACAGAATAAACAAGAAATACTTTTTAAAGCTTCTTCTTCCCTCTCCCCAAACTGCAAGGCCTTCCTGCTAGGTCTTTTTTAATCTCAAGGAAATGCATGCTGAATTTTATATAGTTATTCAAAAAGTCATCTTTTCAAAACTGTAGTGGGCTACAACTGCAGTTCCTAGAAAAGATGAATGTGCACTGCTTATTATTCAGTGTCATGCTGTTTCTTCACTTAAATAGCTCTGTCTCCCAGCAAAGCAGAGCAAGAGATGAGAATCTTTACTGTATTTATTTTTCAAATTGGAAAATGCATCTTTTGCAGAAGCTCTTCTTAAAAAAAAAAGAAATATATAGTAGATGTAAAAATCCTATTAAAAAGCAACTAATTGTAAAATGAGTTTTTTATTTTAATAGGAATTTATTAATAGGATACAAATCATAGCATTTAATGGATTCTTACTGCATGCTTTTTCTAATCATAAATTATCAGAAAAGGTCCTCTGGATTAAGATTGTTGTGAACACCTCACATTCTAACAAATCAATGGCATTTTAAAGCGGTTCAGGTATCTCTCTTTTCAGGTCTGGCAGGTTGTGCCATCACCACCTCCAGTATGACAGACAGAAAATGCATGAACAGTGAAAGAAACATAGTTGTGAAAGTACAGCATAGCAACAGCAGTATGTGTTTGTCTTTGCATTTTGGGACACTGAATAAGTGTTCACCTCCACAGGCAATTTCACTCACCTGGAAACCTTCATGTTTTCTCTCTCCATTTGAAAAGTAGCATGGATTAGGAAGCCTTCCTATGTTTTTAATTTCCTAGCCAATCACTGCTAAAATTTTATGGTTTGCGTGCTCTTTTGGATAAGCATTAATTTTTTTCCACATTTGAGAAGCATCCAACATGTTTTTCAAACTGGTGCTACCCCAGGAGTAAGAAGTTGTGACAAGTGCTGTTTCTCATACCTTTCCACACAACTTTAAAAGGGCTTCTCTACCAATTAGATGGTAAAAGGTAAATATGTCAGCTACCAATAGCAGAGATGCTTAAATCCAGTCACTTCCTCACAGTGACAAAGTAATGAGAGCAGGAAAATGGGCAGAAATTTTAAAGAAAATCCATTCAAGTAGCATGCCCTGAAGGGAGAGAAAAGGAGGTAGGAACAAAGACTGCTGTGGTATTTCCATGGACACATGTGCCCTACCTGGCATTTTCAGCAACTCAACAAACTGAGTTGGCAGCTTCTCTGGAGGAGCAGGTTCTCCTGGTACAGCTCAGGGAATTCACTAGAACCAAGTACCAATTACAGGCTCCACCATTACTGAGCTGGGGTATATTTTGCAGAGCTTTGTAACATAAAGCAGGATGTTTTTTGAGCAAATGCTCATTTAATTGTTGTATCAGAATGCCTTTTGTGTATTTAAGCAGGAAGATAAAAAAATCTTGAGAGTTTTGAAATGTTGCACCCCTTTAAAACCAGAGATCCAGCTCTCTCTCATCAGACTTTAAGCACGCTGATCCTGTATCTGTTTCTATCTTCAGTCTGCCCTCTTCTGAGAGCTAGGTAAGTATAGCAAAAGGAAAGTGATACTGGGCACCAAAAAGGACGCGAATACAAACCATTTCTCCAGACTCTTCGGAACAGTTTGAAGTCTGGCATTAGTGATAGTGGTATGTTGTCACATCAAACAAGAAAAAACGTTGCAATCACTTTCTGCCTTATTTCACTTCAGTATTTCCTGATATTACCCAATGGTAAATAAATAGCTTCTTAATGATGCTGGAATGACCATGATGCTCACTATGAATTAAGAAATCCAGCTGATGTGAGTAGTTATATTTGAGAGAACTGTATAGGAAGTGAAAACTTAGAATTGTTCAAACAAATGAGCAGGGAGGCAAAACTAAAGCAACCTGAATGCCAGCTACAGAAGCTGCATGTACATACCAACAGCAGGAAACATGGGGATCTGCCACGGAAATAAAGGCAGGTGAGCAGATACAGTACCAGTGCCAGTACCCCACGGCAAGCAGATGAATCATTTAGCTATAATTGGGAATGTTCTTTTCAACATCTATTTTTAAATAAAATGTCGAAGAAGCTTTCACAAGATTTTGCATGATCTATTTCAGTTTCCAAGAAGTACCAAAATACTACCAGAGATTTTGGTCCCAAAATACTGCTGCCAGGATCTCAGAATAGAATTCCCCAAAATTTTACATAAAAGCATGAAGTGAATTTTTCCAGCTTATTCCATCTTTGGTTTAGGTTCAATGAGCCTAAATAGCCAGTCTAGCATGCATGCCTAAGGCAAACGCAACTTCAAATCTTTGTTAAGTCCATCTGCCCTTGATATTAAAGTAAAATTATTCCCTACACTGCAAAGAGTGAATGTTGGAAAATACTCAAAATATTATCAAAAGACAGACTGAAAAAGAGCAAAGTTAATTTGTTTAAAACAAAAAAAAAAGCCTGAAAAAAAATCTGAGAAATCCTAAGTTTTGATAGCAACAAGGTAGTTCAAAGAAAAGATATGATCCCAAGTAACAAAAACATGGTTTCCCCTAACTGTCAGTGTGGTTGTTTTTTGCTTAAAAGTAAAAGCCTAAGAATTTGTTCACAGCTTGCTGTACACTAAACAAGATAATACTGTCTGACATAACAGGAAAAAAGTCAAATTCTTAGTTTACATAAAAGGCTTCATACATTCCTGTTGAAAAATGCTACAGCCTGTGTCATACCAAAACTACTGAATTTACTGCATTACTTTTCTTTGGAGTCAAATTACTTCACATTAAGTTGTGCTCCATTGTGTAAAATTGCAATAGTATTTCCATGGTTTAGTTTGAGTGGAAGCAGTGGACCTGCTTTAGTGTGCTAGTCATGAATAGGAAAGGCACACTTAGCTTGCTTGGTCTAAGTGAAATCATCACACCTCCCTCTACAAGTCTGATTTGGAGTTAGTATGTCAAAGCTATATTTATGCCTTAATAGCGTAAGTGCTTAGTTTTAGCCTTTTGTTGGATAACCAAACAAAAAAAAAAAAGAAAAGGTGCCTAAAAACAAACCCTCACGTGCTTTCTGAAATTGTTATAAAAGAGAAATAATTCAAAATGTTCACATAAGCAAGGTGCACAGTTGTACCTTTTAACTGAATGAGAAACTGTTCCCTCAGGTGTCTTTAACTGATAAATTGCACCCTCCTGGTGGTAAGGAATATCTTCTCTCAGCATGAAGTTATTAATGGAGATAAAACTTTGAAGAAATGCTTTAGAAAGCTTCCCTGCCCCTGGAGACTCGACCCAAGGGATTACACCAACCAAGTGCATTAAGAAAGCAGTCAACTACTCTCCAAATGCAACCTGCATGTTGCCAAAAAATTCGGTTGCAGTCAGAGTATTTTAGCTCAAGTTCCTTGTGCCAGAAAAGCTTTGTCTCTGCCAGAATTAGCCACCTAATTTTGAAAAGTTCACCGCAAAAACAAAGGGAATGTGTGAAACTGCAAAGGAGGTGTTATCACCTCTATTCAACAATAACAGGCTGTGATAGATCCTTTCTTGACAAATTACTGCACCTTTACACAGAATTTCAATTTTGAAGCAGCTATTTGGATCCTATGGATTTCGGGTAAGTAGGATTTAGAACTGGAAATCTATGAAACGCCAAACAAGTCTCAAATATCAGCAAGCTACATGGAAACAGCTTCTCCTGGCTAAGGCAAGTCTTACTAGATATTTTAAATTGTTTTATCCTGCTAAAATGCAAATCATAGGTGCTTTCTAGAGTGCAATGAAATGACTCTGAACAAGGGCAGTAATATATAAGCAAATAGTTCCAACTCCTAAACCTAAGTCATTACACTGTAGGCCAATTATCCAATTATTACCCATTTTGACAAAAGGTAGTTCTTGAATCTTCTTATCTTTCCTTCAGTGAGTAGGGTCCATTCCCTTCTCCCTCAGCAGCTGCTCACTTAAACCCTGGCAGACTCATTGCCTCCCTTTCACTGCAGGATGACCAAAAGGGTAGACAACCTTCAGTACAGTGATGGCAACAAGCCATGGGAAAGGATGGAGCCCAGAGAGGAAACCAGAAACATTCAACTTTTTAAAATGCCTTCCCACCTGGCCTCCAAATCAGTAACCGTAGCACACACAAGGCAAATCAAACAACTCTTATTTAATTGGAGACTTGCATTGTCATTTCTCAGCAGACAAGTGAGGCAAAGAAATGTGCCCTTCCACAAATACAGTTTAGGGAACACAACAAAGATGTGCAGGTGAGGATTTGGATTTGATGCCTGAAAAAAGGGCAGAAAGAAACCTTACATCTAGGCAGTGAAAATCTCCAGGGAGGAGCAGTCTTGTCCAGAGCTACATCACAGAAATCCTCTAGTAACCTTACTGAAGTAGGGCTCTAACATCAAGAGTATTTGTTTTAGAAGTGTTCATTTTTTCCTCATTATTCAGAATAGCACTTGTGTATAACTCACTACACAGAATCCACTCCGGAGAGAATTATTGTATTTTTCAGATCCACTTGTTCTGAATGTTTGCTTGCCTGCAGAGCTGTCCTACAAAAATCATTATTCTTGAACTGTTAACATGAGAAAAACATTTTAATTATGGCCTTGGTAGCAAAACACTGTTGAAATACTTTGTATATTAACTATAGTCTGAAAAAGGTCTGGAAGATGTAGGAAGCACATCTGAATGCCAGAATATAAAGCAATATTGGGAGCAACCTCTGCTGAGGCCTCTTTGCTCCGGTGTAGTCTGTGCACAGATACACTCACACATCATGAGAAGTTTGAGGAGGCAACTCTTGATGTTCTCTCTGGAGAATATTAGAAGCACCATCTAGTAAATCCTAACTGAATGTGCACAAACTGTCATCTGCAGACATTGAAAGGGAATGAGGCTCTTGGTAGTTTTTTTGTGAGGGCAGTAGAAAGAGCCACAACATCACATCATGCCTCTTACTACATTTGAAATCCTGACTCCAGAGCATGTAGGTTTTCCTCCCTGTTACCTACATTTAATTGCCTGAAAGTGAGAAGTCAATTTCTTCTGAAACAGTTCATATTAACAAGTTGGGTGAAAAATGTCAACAAAGCCAAGAAAAGTTGTACAAAACTTCCTTGTCACAACAGTTTGTTCAAAATTAACTGCAGACCTATCAGGACAGAAACAGCCAGACTTCCAGGAGGAAATAAAACCCGGTTTGAGACTTGCACCCAATGCTCAGACAGAATTTGGTTATAATAACGAAGTTCTGCATGACCCTTCTTTATTCTGAGATGAAGTAGCGATAATGTTAGGACAGGTTTTTATTTTGTATGTGTCTTTTTTTTTTTTAAACACTCCAGCTTAGAGCTCTTATTTAGTTCTGTCAGACCTCTGCAGACTGATGAAGAAGGAAGGTCAAGGGGAAGGAAGAAGACTAATATTAGAGGTAAAATTTTCTGTATCTGCCCATAGTAGATGAACCTTTCTCTGCTTTCTGAGCCAAATATTTTCCAGACCACCGTTGCTAAAATGCCTACCACTCAACTATTTTCATACGCGTTTTGAGTTGGACTTATTTTCAATTCTAAGAAAGAGTAATTAAATTTTTCATACAAAACATTTCCCAAGAGTTTCCACTGCCTTTATCTCCAGAGGTTAAAATCTCACCATGGCAGGCAGGAGATATTTATCAATGTTCCTTATTTAGACCAGTAGCAAGATACTTGTGTCACCTCGTCGTGAATTAATTTTAGCTATCATGATAGGGGTACCTGGAAACAGCTCTTCAGGCAGAAATCCCTGAATGTGCTCACAGTGGGAAGGATTTAGCAGAAGCATGTTCGCCTTCATTACTGGAAACATAACAGAAACTGCAGCCCTTAAAGACAACATGTAAGGGTATTTAAACAAGAATACCTCCTGAGTGCAATAAATACTTCATGCTCACATGAGCTGTATGCCTACAAATCAGCTGCACCCACTGAACCATCTGCTCGCACAACAGCTTCCAGCCTGCCTTTCTCACTGCACTGCAGTGTGGGTTCTGCAGCTCCCAGAATGGATCTGGACTGAGCTTGATCAGATAACGAGAGCCCTTAGTGGCTGGTACATTTAAAACTGCTTCTAAACTGCATGTCAAATACTTGTCAAATTACTGTGTCCTGTAATTGGAATTACTGAAGTGGAAGAGATAGCAGGTAAATACTTAGGATAGTATTTGCAGGTTCCTCTAAATCTTACTTCTGATGATAAAGTCAGTTCTTCCTGCAACTGAAATAAACTGTCCTCCTGTGTTCATTCCTGACATGATCTTGCACAGCTCAGACAAGAACAGGGTCTTTATTCCATCACATCTGAGATAACACTGCAGGAAATGTGACACAGAAACATCTTTGTGCCCAACTGACTTGTGTGCTGTGTCAGATGTGAGGGAGCATCCAGCTGCTTTCAGCTTCTGTGGAGCCCAGCAGAGGGCTAACCAGACCTTGTGACACTGCAAGGCACTTCCATGCTTTTCCTAAGAGGGTCATGGCCAAGAATTTTCCCCAAATCTTGAGCTGTGACATTGGTAACTGCTGCAGAAGGCTGTTCAATAGGTGATGAGAACACCTGGAAAGGGGTGTGTGAGAACGGGACTAACCTTATGCACTTCTGAGTGGTTCCTCTGCATGAGAGGTTCATCACTGTGGCATTAATACTGTTAGTGCGAATGCTGAATGGTAACGGTGGGATATGGCAAGACCTGAGATGATCAGGGCATGTATCATACAGAGGCAGGAAGGTAGGGCAGAGCACAAAAACAAAGCATGTGGATAAAAGTATTTTAGTTCTCAATATCAAGCTAAGTATTGTGGAACTTAGGTACTGTCCCAAAACTTGCAGTTAGAAAAGTTCAGGAAATGTTTTGCAGAGGAGCTTATTTAAACATCTAAAGAATATCTAAAATATCAAAAATAATTGTTTAAACCTAATTACAACTTAGATATTACAAGCTAGACACTGGCCTCCACTAGATGCCTAGTTGCCATGTAGTGAAGATGCTGGACTTCTGGTGGGCATAGACTTCAGCCTGTAATTTCTCCTCTCCTGATACTCCAGACACTCCATGGTGTCTGAAGGATCTGTTATCAAGACAGAATTAGACCAACAAACTTGACCCTTTAACATTAAATATTAAAAGGGTACTAGAATACCACCTTAGATGCTGTTGGTACTATAAATAGATTTTTTGTTTGCTTTGTCATTTTGTGCAAGAAATCTTAGACATTTCAAAAATAAACCATTTCTAGAGGCATCTATATTTTCTTCTGCCATATTAACTATGACCAAAGATTCAGGACTTCCTCCTGGCTGAAATCAAATCTTTTATATAAGTCAGCAAGCTGCAATTCTACAGGAGCATAATGCAAATAAAAACATAGAGATACCATTAATGGTTCCATTTCAGTGTGCAACGGAGAAAAATAGTATTTTTCATCTAGTTGCTGAATTCTGGATTACATCTATGCTACAAATTTTCCCAGTCTAAGAAAAAAGATTAACTTCTACTTCTCTAGGCTGTAAAACCATACAGAGAATGCCTTGCTTCACTGCAGTATTAATTTTGGAGAGGGAGTGAGAGAAAAATTATATTTCCCAATAGTTCATCCAGTATTTTTCAACCATCTACATATTGTTTGTTGTTAGGAAAATAAAAGTCCTCTCAAAGAGGACTCTTAACAGCCCTGATGGCTAACAACCAGCAAACTGAGCATTCGAACACTGGGAAAATAACACTTCAAAATTGGAAGGTCTTTTCAGAATATTGAACAGATTCTTAACTGCTTGCCCAAAAGATATCAGAAGAAACTTTACACCCAGATCTCCACATCTTAGAATGATGATAAGGATTTTTCCTTTTTTAGTGAAGTAACTAATTTGGTTGACTCACTAAAACTGAAAACTAGCATACCACCTTCTGTCAACAGTAAGGAAAATATTACAGTTTAGGTGCCTTATTTTTTTATACATTATTCTGTTTCTACACCAACACCGGGCAAGTGTCTGTACTCACATACCTATCTTCATCTTCAGTCTCTTATTAATATCTCCTTTTTAAAGACAGAACAGTGTTCCCAAACAGTGGTCCCTGAGCAATCGCCTTCTGATGATATCTGTGCCAAAGAAGGTTGATGACAGCAAGTCAAGGAATGCAAAGCATGTTTAGGAATATTGAGCTGCTTTGCTCACAAGCCAGGGAACAACAGGGCTTTTTTATGTCTGTGTCAACATGTCAGACTTTTCAATTAAACAACAGTTGTTTGACAATATTACTAATTCTCCCCTGCACAAACAACTTGAAAAATTAAATGCCCCTACCTCTCCTGATTACATGTCTCATTGGACCCTGCTAGACACAGGGACATATTATTTAGCATTCAATGACAGTACTTTAAAGTACCCTGTTGTAGCTCTACCACTTTCTAAAATTCTTTTAAAAATATTTCAATAGTAAGTCTTTGTATAACACTATGTAACTCTGAGGGGATAGATCTGTGTTTTTCTATATAAAGCAATCTACTATGCTGCTGAGAAAAAAAACAAGTCAGCCTTTTCTGGACTACCCAAACCTTTTGAGGTCTGAGAGCATGACATACAACAGCTGGGCAAATAGCAATGAGAGAACTCTACATTAAAATTCAGATACAAACCCATGCAGTTTTTCATGCAGAGACGTGATTATATAGATCTATTTGATTTTCATGCATCCAATTCTGTTCTCATTTGCTCTGTTGAGCAAACAGACTTTGCACATTACCTGTGGTATGTGTAAAGTCTCAGAGCAAACGAAGCTGAACCTATGTCTGATAGAATGAACCACCCTTTAAAAGAATTATGCATTTTCATTTAATATTGGGATTCTAAATATCATGAGGTTAGCGTATTTGGTATATTTCTGCTGCCCACGTGAATGAACTCCAGGAAATTCTGAGCTATTGAGCTACATCTACTGGGGCAGAGGTTGAACACCCCAAGGCTGGGGGAGGTTTGAGGGACTGGGATCCAGAAACTGAGGATGAACTTCAGACCAAACTTCATCTCCCTCTTAAGCAGGTCCTTTTAACTGAGATAGTTTCTTTTGTTAATCTGTGTTGAAACAGCCATTGACAGGACACCTTCACAAGTGACAGACACTATATTTTAAAAGAGAAAGAAATAAAAACCAAATGCCAGAGGAACAGATTCCTTGCTGAGTGGGTGGCAGCACACAAGCAGCATAAGCCACTGCTTTGGAAGAGAACAGAGTGATCTTGTGGTAGCTAAAGATGTTCTGCTTACATATGTTGTCATGAGGAGTGAGAACATACAGGATTTATCTGCAAATTTTGGTGCCACTTTAACTGCTGTGTGCTCCCAGCTCTAAACACTGCTTAGACATCATCCATGTTAGTGGCAGTCCCAAGTCAGTTATGAAGCTCCAACCTGGCCACACCAACAATCCTTAAATTGCAGGAAAGGATTACTAACCATGATGTATTTAAGCATTTAAAAGGTGATGCATTAACAAAGGAAGCAAATCTAATCCTTATGTTAACAGCCTAATTATTTGTAGGAGAACACATCCTTATGCTGCTGGTGTGTCTCCTACATGAAGACACCCTGTCAGATACTAAAAGGAGATATATTAGCATGACCATATGCTTCGAGGAAGGCTTGTCAGTTGAGTCACAAAACTACTACTTTGGGCTCTGGAGTGCGCTAGCTCTGTGCCAGCCAAAATCTTTGTGTGTGTGTCTGTTCTGAACACACAGCGGGACAATAGCACAGAAACCCCAGATTCTGTACTGTGGTAAAGCTAAAGCAAACAGAGAATGGCAGAGAGGTTCTAGAAACACATCAGAGAGGTAAATGCCGTAAGAGAAAGTTAATTTAAAATCATGGACAGCCTGAATGAGAATCAATATGTATCCATCAGTCATGAGGAAAAAAACAAACCCACAAAACTTCCTTCCCTCCACTCCCAGCCCCCTGGATACTAAACTGCAAGAATCTGGAAAACACCCATACAACATATGGAAGGGAAAAACTGGTGACAAGTTTCAAAGCTGAAGTGTGATGAGTTTATGAAAGCAATGCATGGCATAATAGTCCATCACAGGAGTGGACTGCAACTCAAAGGTTAAGGAAGGCAAAATGCCAAATTATTGCTACCTAGCACCATGCAAGTTGTGTATTGAAAACATATGAAAAGTGAACAAAAACCCCAATAAACCAATGAGAAAATAAAAGTATAAACATTCTTTAGCAAGAGCTGGAATTTGAGCAGTACTCTAAACCACTGGTAATTACAACTACATTGAATAAACACACATTATTTTCTTGGCAAGCACTCCAAGACTGACAGAGAAGTGGCTCACCATGCCAGTACCATAGTAAGGCAAAAGGTTGAAACTTCTCCATGTGTGTCAGCCAAGCACCTTTCTGAGCAGAAAGAGAAACCCTTCTGCAGTTGACCACTCTGCCTTTATTCATTTACCATTCACTGCCTAATACTAAAACAATTCCTGTTCTGCACACACTTAACTGCACTGTAGAATGTTTAAGGCTTAGTCTTGTTCTGACACTTATTTTGAGCCCTGAAGTAACTTATGCAGACAGGTTTTCTGTTCTTCTATTACCATCTAGGCTAACCAACAGGATTCTTAGCTCCTCCTGCAGAAATGGCTCAGGCAGAAGGAGGCTCTTCCCATCTCCTGCGGCTCTATGTCAAGCCAGAATATCATTCCCTGTAACATTCTGTTATTTGCTGTAATAACACAAAAGGGAGCGAGTGCATGCAGGGGAAAGAATTTCAGAGAGTACAGTCATCACATGCAAATTCTATATTCTTTCCCATTTGTTTGAAGGCTAGAAAGGCAAGCTATTTTAAAGTGATAATTGACTTCTATTTCAGCACTGTAAAGAAAAGAAATGTCATCCATTCTGGGTAATTAATTGCGTTACATATTCACATACACCCACATTCATTTGGAGCAGGAAAATACAACTCTCTGACAGTCCTGAAAAATAAAACCCCAACAGATATATTTAGAGGTTTCAGATCATCCAAATGAAACCAGACCCTAATTTTACTGACTGGAGGCAATAACCTTTAACAATTTTCTTCACAGAAATTTGTCGATGGGCACAAACCAGTTTTTGCTTCCTCTCTTCACAGAGCTCAGTCATTTGATGTTGTTGAGGGCTCTGCGCTTCAGTCAAGAAAAACATGAGCTGTTCTCTGTGTTGGGGGATCGCTGTCTCCAGTTCATTTGAAAGAACCACTCAGAAGAAGACTAGAACAGGGTTTTTCGCATCCGGACTGAATCAGCTGTAAACATTTCTTATGGTTAGAAAGGAAGGATTGGAAATAGAAATAACAGTTAAAGCATAAGCAAATAAACAAAAAAGTTAGCTGTTGTTACAAAGTTACACTCATTCTCTGTCCTCTGCATCTATCTTAATTTTTTTGGAAGGGGGTAAAATTTGTTAGGTATTAAATTGGCAAATTTTAAGAGAGTAGAATTGGTAAAATTGCAGCTTAGATTTCTTACAAGAATTTCTATATTACTGTATTAGACCCTGAAACTCCTAGCATTAACTCTAATATTGACTATGTTTTTACTTTTCCTTTCTACAGCTACCACACAAGCAAGTTAAGTACAGATGCAAAGGAACAGCACAGGCCCTGCCTGCTCCCTCTAATGAGCTGCAATCTCTCCGGACTCACGTACCTCTCCACGATCTCCACAGCACACTGAACTACCATGCCCTCATGCACGGGACAAATCTGTGTCTGTGGAGTCAACACTCTGAGCAGCATCTTATCTGCTAAGGGGCAAGGAGTTTTAATACTACTAGTTTATCATTGAAAATAAGGCTAAACATAATTACACCAAATTCCACCTTTTAACAACACAGGCAATTGCTTATTTTTGAAATTCTCAGCCTTGGTCAGTTCCCCACTATTTGCAGACACTGGTGCATGGAGCCCAACCCTTGCTTCTGCTTGGGAGTAGGTGTTACCACCATTTTCCTTTTCTCTGGATAAAGGGTCAGAGCATCTCTTCCCGGGCCTTTGATTCCCAGTTCCAGCTATTTCCATTTGATCCAAGACACATTTAGTAAGACATCCTGCCTAAGTACCATTTAAAAGGACAGTTAGTTTATCACATTGAAATATAAGTAAAAATCTGGTTCTTGAGGCAGCCCATGGACAATACATGATCCCACAGCTCCTTCTATCTTGCCTTCACACGGTGATGCTATCCAGTGCGACCAGCTCCAAAGGGGAGGACTTAGAAAAGGCCATAGCCCTGGAAGCAGCTACTAGTCCCTGTCCTTCTCCTTGTTGCTCCCTACTCCCTTCGAGAGCCTTAGGTTCCTGGAAGTGCAAGAAGTTAATCTGGCTGTTGAACAGCAGAAGGGCATTAAAGCTTCAAGCCTGCTTCTCTCTGCTTTCTGCACAGACCCAGTCCATGGACTCTGTTCTTTCTGCGGGCCAGGGGCAAACAGCTGCAGGTTCTCCCTGGGCACAGTTGCAGGCATCCAAAACATGCTGTAAGATTTATATGGACAAGTAGTAACATCCAAACTTAGTTCTAACGCTACCTCTTTAGAATTCTTTTCTTCTATAAATCAAGAAAATCTGAGGTTTCTTGTTTGAAGGGAAGTATTAAAGTCAAAAATCATGACAAAATTCAATTAAGAAAAATCAATCTTTCCTTCAAGGAAAGCCACCTAGTGTCTAATCTCATCACTCCTGCCACAAAACTTCAGAGGGCATCATGGATCCAGGTGACTTTCTTCAGCATGGCAGAGCTGGACCACATTCTGGGCAATATGAATGCACACATAACTGTTTGCTGCCCAGCCCCCCTGTCACTGAACCTCTGTGCTGCATTTCCCAAATCTGCTATGGCACAGATCATACTTTGTCTGCCTAAAGAAGTCTCTCATGCCAGCAGGCTAATACAGACAGCCCCTTCTCTAATTCCTGGAGTCACAGCACATTTGATGAGAGTCAAGTCTCATATATTAAGAATGACAGTAAAATCTCAGGTTCTAATATGAGGATGAGGCCCACAGAATTACATCCCCAAGTAAGAGATGCAGATGTATGTTGCTGCTCAGAGAGATCAGTGCTTTAGGGAAATTGCAACACACCAAAGAGGCGCAGTGTTCAACACAGAGAATACAGCATAGTTTGGAACAACTACCTCAAGAAACTGCAAAGGAACCTGTCACCAAGATAGATGCATTTGAAAAAACATCTCAGGAGACAGATTTATGTAGATTGAAAGTGTCAGATTTGAATCCAAAGTGTCAGATCTGAGAAGAAGCCTAATGTGAGTTGAAATTATACTTGTTCACTCATCTGTGCATTATTTTATGTTTTTTTGCTATTGAAATGAATTGCTAAGCTTCCACCAGAGCAGAACTGGATGAAAGCTCTAAGGCATTCTAAGACATAATAACCAGGATCAAACATCACATTTAGCGATACAATGATTGCTGCTTGCCTAAAATCATCTGGAGGTGTAGCCTTGTGAGCAAATGAATGCTGGCCAGTAGTGCACAGGGGAAACAGGGAATGTTTAGGATCCATTAAGTTGCTGGCCATGATTGATTTATGAGGCCTTTTACATCAATGTGAGGACAGAGCTACAGGAAGGCTTAATCTTTATTTGTCTATTTCCTTATTTAAGAAAAAGAGACTTACATTTCATATCTATTTCAATACACAGTTAATTATTGCCATACAATGTCCCTAGCCAGATGCACACCCATTTAAATGATTTTTTGTTGCCGTTATTGTTAATAATGTTTCTTTCAAGCAGCAGTCATTTCTATTCAGTCTCAGCCCAAACAGCTTCTCTGGAAGACAGCCCATTTAAGCAGATTTTTTTATTAAGCATGCCCCAATTAAGGGATGTACATCACTATCAGCTCAGTTCCTATATGAGTTTGACATACTGAGCAGAGTCCAAAGAAAGTACATGTTTATGTTATCTTGACCAAAACAATATCAAAGGTATGATATCTAACCGAAGAGGAAGACTTCTACACAGGCCTGTGACATTTTGTGAAGAAACTACCCAATCTTTCTTGTAAGTATTTTAGTGAAACAAGTATCTGAAGAGAAACTGGTTTCTGGCATCCCAGTTCTCTTAGCAGTGCATGTCTATCAAGGCAGGAACAGGTTCTCTTTCCCTGGGCACCTGGAAATCAACTTTATTACTCACTCTGTGCTCCAGCTCTACATAAGACTTTTACTGTTAAATTTAATTAAGTTTAATTACATTTAATTAATTACTTTATATTTTTTCCTGTGGAGAAGAGAGATTCGAGAGCCCATAGTCATTTCTTAAGGTTGTATTTCTGGCACTTGGAAAGGAATCTGAAACAAGTGTTGGACATGTGTCTTATTTTCATAAGATGATTATACCTAAAATCAACAACCCTTGTACATTAGATTAGATAGCAGTCCTTCTGCAGCAATGAAATTAAAAATAAATGCTGAAAAGACCATTTAATTAAAAGCCGTCACATGCTTTAAAGAGTGTTTAGTTGTGCACTGAGCATTACTCAATACTGACCTTAAGCCCCTATGTGTTGCTTCAGTACCAAACATGATTTTCTAAATGCAGTCAAACAACTCTCATAATTTGGCAATCCACACCTTTTTTAAAAAAAAAAGACATTGGAAATGCTAAATAAATTATGCCAAAAAAGAATTTTTGACTTGATTTTTCAGTCAACTGCAAGTTCACAGTACTGAAGAGGGAAACCTGACCAACCCCATATATTGTAATTGTTTTCTGAGGGGGATAATAATTTCCAATTTAACATTATTATGTTGCTACATTATTCCAGTTTTCTCATTTCATTATAATAGTTTGGGCTTTAACTCCAAACATTATTTTCCAGTTTGAAAAAACGCAGCCCTTGTGCCAAAAAGTTAAATGAATTACTTTTCTACCATCGGAGGTTGAAACACAACCATCTGGTCCATCAAAATCCCAAAGAATTTTTCAGTATTCTTTAAATGGCACATGCTGAGAAAAAGCCTGGTCCAACTGAAGGAAGTGGCACAATGCCCACAAATTTATATAAAGCCAGGATTTCATCCAGTATATCCTAGTGAGAACATTTTGCATTTCTGGACTATGCACAGATTTTGTACTGGCTACAACTTGTTAGTAGGGTGGGAGATTTTTTTCTTTCCACGGAAACAATAAAATCAATTTGTGAAGAAATATTCACGGTGGACAGAAACAAACAGTGGCAAGCAGCACATTTTCTAGGTGGTGTTTGAATAGCAGGAGATGGAGGATTATTCCCCTGAAGGTTCAAGGAAAGGAACACATATTTTTAATTTTTGTCAAGTCCATAGTATTGGCAAAACGCTAAGAAAAATCTTTTCCTGGTGTAACATAATATCTCATTGACTGTCAGCAACGCATGGATTTCAGGTTTCCTGAACTGGACAGCTAATGCACCATACTGCTGGTAATATACTTCTAAAATGTATACACTGAGGCCCACATCTCGCCCAAGGGCAACAGTTTATGGAAGCCAAACATATATTCTAGAGTTAGGCAGTGACATTTTCACAATAAATACTCCGCTGAAGAGTACTGCTTGCAGTGATTTCAGGTAACTTAATTTGGCTTTATTTACAGAAAAAAATCTCTAACTCAGAAAGAGAAAAGAATTAATGAGCAATGACTTCACATGCAGTGCCATCATTGCCAGAGACTTTATCCTGTGCTTCACAGCAGCAGGACAAAGTCAGGCAGCCAAGCTGGCACAAAATTCTTTTTGTGGAGTCACAATAAACACATGAACACAGAAACCTGTGCTTTTCACGGTCAGTTGTGGCTTATTGGCCAAATAAGTAGACTATTTAAAGATTATTCATGTTAACTGCTTACATTAGAAATAAGGTAGCAGCTGCTTAGATATAAGCATCCATGCACACATATTTGGAAGTGTATTTACACAAGTGGGATTGCTTTGTAAATAAGGTTACTCTGAATATTTTTAGATGCAAATCAATTCTATTTTCCACTCTACCAGTAGGATTAAATTTCTGACATCGATGAAATCCAAAGACGCTAAGTTTAACTTGGTGATTTGAGAATGACTCATAATGAAACCCTTATTTTTTCATAGCAGTGGGATGCCACCTATTTTGCTCTGTTTTATTCTGAAGATAGGCATTACAGTGTACCCATGATGAGTGTTAATAACAGTCAGATTTTAGTAAGCCTACCAGATAATGATATTTCAGCCATGCTCTGGGAGAGGGGGAGAGGCAAAAACCTGAAGCCACAAGATTCTACATATATTACAGAAGTATAACGTGAAAAAGCTTACTTTTAAAAGCATACCTTTTTGACATTGACATTTTCCAAAAAAAAAAAAACTGTGAGTTTTTCAGTGAAGAGAAGAATAAATATCAGGTCTGTATGCATTAAAGAACTACTGAATAATAATTTCCCTTGATGTTAAAAAAAAAAAAAAGCTGAGTTTGGAAGAGCAATCTGGCTTTTCCTTACAGTATTTTTTTTAAATGAAGATTTCTAGTTCCTGTTACAGATAAAAAAAATCCAAACATGTATTTAACACAGTATCATGAGTCTGTAGGCACTGGTGAAGTATCTTTTAATGAATATGCCCACTGTTGCCTAGAAAGTACAGAGTGTGGAACATCTAAATGTCATCAACAAACATATAAACCTGTTAATTATATTAATTTTCTGTTATCACATTTTATATATTTTAATTCAAGGGGTTTATGCACTAGGATGAAACATTTATTCTAATTTTTACTTCATTGCTAAAGATTAAAACCAAGTGAATTTTCCTCAACAAGACTGTGTCACGCTGTTGTTCTCAAGGGAAAAAGTTGAAACGGAGTTAAACAGATATTTTCATAAACTTATTTTTAAAGAAAACAGCCAACAGTTATTTTTCCTGCTAGTTTTACACTTGAGCAGCATCAAATTTCTCTGCAGACAGTTGTCTTCACATAATAATAATGGCCAATCTTCGCGAACGAAGATTTGGGAAGGGCTCACCCCACGTGTGCCCTTCCAGCCTGCGCAGTGGATTTTTTTAGGTGAGGCTCAGCATGCACAGAACTGGCTCCACCATTTAAGTCCTAAGGTTCATTTTACCACGGCCGAGCAAGCTTGGACAGTGACAGTGAAGTCCTTGGGACTATCTACAGCACCCAGTACTAACCGGGGCTGACCCTGATTGGCATCCGAGATCTGGCGGGATCAGATGGCAGGGAGGCGATTACTGCCTGGGTCCGTACTGAGACTTGAACTCACGACCTTAGGAGTGGGAGACCGGAGTGCTCTCCACTACACCACTGTCTTCACATAGACTGATGCAATATGCTGAGCTGGAAGCAACCCATCAGGAGCACCAAGCCCAGCTTCTGGCCCTGTGCACATAGCTCAGCCGATGTTTATGATACCAGAAAAATCAGCCTGTAGTCATGGGCACCAAGGGTTTCCAGTCCATGCTCAATAATTACATCATATAAAGAGATATAATCTGTATAGATATCTATATAAATATATCTATCATGCTCCTTTCTTAGGTTCTGGAGTTCTACAAATGAATGCACACTATATTACACCAGTTTCCCATTCTTAATCAAGATATACAAGAATATCTTCTCATGTAAAATATATGGCAGTCCTGAATAATTTAAAAAGGCTCAAATGCTCTACCCTCTTTGATATCTAGATATTGCCTGCCAGAGGAAAATACAAAGAATATCTCTTCACCTCTTTGAAATAATAATAAAAGAAATATCTTTAGTGAAACCTGAATTTTATTTATACCACGTACAAGCAATTTGAGGGAGAGAGGAAAGGAGGAGCTGCTCAGGCATGTTATAATTATTCCCAGAACAAACATTATGCTCCCAGAATTTTAAAATAGGAGAGATCTTTAGTAATGGTCCAGCCACATTAGGACAAAGATACTGATACAATTTCCTATACCTGAAGATCATTAGTATTTTAAATGTTAATTATTTGGGATTGTATTACACTTATAAAAGTAATTTGTGAAATATATTATAGTGTAATGGAAGTCAATAACCTATCATCCTACTATCCAAAGAAGCTGAAACCCTAAAGAGACAAGACAAATTTTAAAGGAAGGGATTTAAACAATCTTGAAATACTGTCACCTTCAAATCCATTTTCCTCTATTAGTCTTCATATGATCTGCAAATTAAAATGGCAAAACAAGATTGAAGCCCATTTGGTTCCAATTAGTTTTTTACCATGATGAAGCAAAGGGATTCAAGCTGAGAGCCACTACAAGCTTGAAACAGAAGTGGAAGTAATCAGGGCTGTTGTGCCGTATACTGTTTCATTTGACTTTTTCACATAGAGAGTGTGCTGTTTGAAGCATTATGTTAACAAGATCAATACACTGTACTCTTTAAGAAGTAGTGGGTTTGAGTCACCAGTGTAAACAGAATGTCCTGGTTCTTGCCAGGATGACATGAAGTGGTACAGAATAACCTCTATTTCCTAGCCATGCCTCCCCCGCCAGCCACTGCAAAACATCAACCCTGTCCTGATCAGAACCAGGACACAGAACAGTTGGGGTTGGAAGGAACTTTAAGGATCATTTAGTTCCAAGCCCCTCACCGTGGGCAGGGACACATTCCTTTAGACCAGGTTGCTCAAAGCCCCATCCAATGTGTTCTTGAACAGGGATGAGGCATCCACAGCTTCTCTGGGCGACCTGTTCCAGTGCCTCACCACCCTCACACTAAAGAATTCTCCTCCATATCACATCTCAAACTGCTCTCTTTCAGTTTAATGTCATGTCCTATCACTGCATGCTGAATCACCATTACATACAGAACCATCTGTATTATTCACTTTTTAACTAGGAGGTTTTTTAATAGTTCAGTATTTTTATCAGTCTCTTGCCCTTCATAGGCTGAGATATAACATGCAGGAACATTAGATAATAAACTAGAATAATCATGAATAAATGGCTATTAAATGAAACATTTGATTACAGCTTAAAAAGGGCAAAAGAAAAAAATATTGTTAGGGGATTAAAAAAAAAAAAGCCAGATTTATTCGCATAAGTGCTGACAGAGTACTCTGAATTATGGGTGGTTTGTTTTGAAATAGAAACTCTTAGAAGAATAACAATCTTACATAGAAAGAACATTAAAATTCAGCTTGAAGATGAGAAACTGGGCAAGCATTGTGACAAGGCAGGTTCAGACAACCTTCAACACCAATTACAGCGTTATCTGCATAAGCCTTTGCATCACTGAATCATCCTATTTCTCTTAGAAAAAAGGCAACAACCCCCTTCATACACATTTGTTGACAGTGAATGGAGATGTCTTAAGGAAACATGCAGAAAAAGAGAAAAGCACAGATAGGAAAAATCACACACACTCCATAGGTCTGAATCTTTCTGCAACACAGTCTAGTGTTAATAGGCTGTCCACATTCATTACATCGGGTCTTCTAGGACTGGAGGGTACCCGAAAATCCAAACCACATTTCTGCTTAATTACAATAAATATCTACCATGGAGTTTGGTGCCACACAAGTTCGGAACAGTACCCTGCACCAACAGCATCCCCACGTAATGGTAACTTCAACAGCAGAGAAACACAATCAGGCATCTCCATTCAGCTGCTAACAGACCTGCTCAAAGCTAGCTACTGTTCCAACAGCTGTTCCAGAATTTTAAGAAAATTGTAAGAAAAGAAGCAAAAGTCACTTACCTGTAACTACTTTCAGGCTAAATATTTTTAAGCATTTCAGCACTAAATATTCCCAAGCAAACATAGCCTGGATTACCACACCATTTAAACCTTGTCTCTGAGTGGCAGTCCCCCACTCCCTGTTGATCTCATCAGCTGCTTTCCCACCTTACCCTGAGCAGACAGCTGACAGAGCACAGGCAGGCAGCTGGGCCACATCACAGGGGTGCTCCTGTGCTCCCAGCTCTG
Organism: Sakesphorus luctuosus; assembly: GCA_013396695.1. Classification (NCBI taxonomy): domain Eukaryota; kingdom Metazoa; phylum Chordata; class Aves; order Passeriformes; family Thamnophilidae; genus Sakesphorus; species Sakesphorus luctuosus. Next base: position 935,742 of record VWZD01001296.1, read on the forward strand.
CAGATACTGATCCTATCAACCCCAAGGCAGAAGTCATCATTTCCCAGGAACAGGCTTTTGTGTCACCTGCTAGGATAATAATCCAAGGGGAGCTGTAACAGGCTTCATCTCCTTGCCTAGCCTCCTCTGGCTGGGTTGGCTCTCAACAGGTTCCCACAGACTTCTGGAAAATTGCTCTATCTCACAGATTAAAACCAAGAGTGCCAGTTCTTAGAAGCAACACAGGATACTGCCCCATCTAGTGGGAACACCACTGTCCTCCCCTCTGCCTCCCAGGCAGACCAGGAGAACTTCCTATAAAGACACATCCTGTATTTGTAGCAGAGTTTGTAAAAGTTTTTAAAATTATCTGAGAAACAGATGTGGGAAGATATCTGCAAGTAGTTTAAATTAAAACATCCTGAGATTCTGAAAGCTTAGAAAAGCCTTTACTGTAGGGGAAAATATTAAATAAATGCTTCCTACATCTCAAATGTTTTCACACGCAAATACTAACTTGGTGTCTATTAAATTATGTTAAGCAGATGTAATTGGAGGAGGAACCTGCAGCATAAAAAGATACATCTTTTATCTTTAATATAGTAATTATTTCATGTTTATTGAATGGAAGCCAGATGCATTCTCATGTTTACTGCAAATTCCAGTTAAAAATATCTTATTTAGCTATTTGAGTTGGTAGTATTTGCCTGCTCCAAGTTTTCATAAATTTTATCGGTGCTGCTGAAAATACAAGACCAAAAATTTGTCAGTTCTATTTGAGTAATAAAGAGGTGAACATAAAATGTGTCTGACTCCACTCTCATTTTCACTTCCCAGCTGTATCCAATGCCAAATCTATTACCTGCATGGCTGCACCCGCAGAGAGTGTGACTGGGTATTTTTTCCCCACATTTCATCTAACGTTTTCTTTCAAAAAACCTACAAAACTTCCACAGTTGTTTATGTCTGAAAGATAAAACTAAAAATTGTTTCAAGTCAAATTTTCACTAACCATTCTACCTGTCAGAGTGGAGCTGGAACCTCACTAACTTCAACTGCTAATATCTTTATATTCCTCATGCAGAGCCCGATCAGAAATCAATTCCATGCCCAGTCATGTCTTTTTGGACACTTTCAATTTACCTGCTGTATTCTTCAAAACCTACACAGGCTTTTATTTTAAGAGTCAATCTTAGGAACATCCTAAAAACTAATAAATTTTGGAACTTTGCAAAGCCAGTCCTTAATGGTCTGTCTTACCCTTCCAGAATGACAGCACAGCAGATAGAGGGGCACCCCCCACCTCAGATGCTTAAAGGTATGACAGGTTTCTGATGCCATCCTTCAACAAAAGAAATCTCCTCCAAAAAAGTGAGAATCCAGCCTTTTGACTCCAGCCTTTCAGTTTGAAAAGTCCCCTGATCAAAAAGCTACATTAAAGAATATTAAACTTACTTAACTTTACCTGAACAGCCAACTGCAATGCAATTACTTAACTCCCAGGGCTGTCTGACAACCTAATTAAAGCAATTTAATTAAAAGCAACAGCTTTCACAAGAAGATGCTATGAAAGTTCAAGCATTTTGCATCCAGACTAACAAAAATCCTAAGTACTTCTCAAGGTGAGTTTGGTCTCTGCCCATTGTTTTGGTCAGCTCAGTGCCCAGCTAGCCCTGGCAACAACTTACTCGGCATATGGCTGGTATGGTATAACATTGGTCTTCTCTCTCATGGACTCCCCAGCCATGGTGGTAGATAGCTGACCCTAAATGACTAAATGGATATTCCACCTCACATGACATCTAATCTGACATAAAAGCTAAGAGAAAGGAGGGAGAACACTCATTATTTACAAAAAGCCTGTCTTTTGGAGCAACCACTATACACATATTGAAGCCCTGCTTCCTGGGAAGTGGCTGCACATCTTTTGTGGATGAGAAGTAGAGAATAAATTTTTGTTTTCCTTTGCTTGCACACAGTGCCTTTGCTTTTGCTTTATTAAACTACCCATGAGATTTTTTTCCATCTTATTTTCTCCCTTCCCATCTTATTTTCTCCCTACCCTTGCCCTGATGAGGAGGTGACTGATAGAGCGGGTCAGAGGGCACCTGTAATTCAGTCAAGGTCAACTCACCACAGTCCTTTTTGGCACCCAGTGTGGGGCATGAGAAATCTAAGATAAAGAGTGTGAGGAGTCCTAGTCCTGAGGACAAAGGAGCTGCAGAGTCAGCGACTGAGGAAGTAACCACAGCTCCCATTCTGTGTCCCCCTGTGCCTCTGGAGGGAAGGAGGTAGAGATTTGGTAGAGAAGTTAAGCCCCAGAAGAATGGGGGTTCAGTGGACAGTGTTTTAACATTTAGTTTTTGTTTTCTTGCTATCCTACTCTGATTTGACTGGTAATAAATTAAATGAGTTTTCATAAAGTTGAGTTTGTTTTGCCTCTAATAGTAACTGCTGAGTGACTTCTCCCTGCCCTTACCTCAACTCACATGTCTTTCATTGTATTTTCTCTCCCTTGTTCAGCTGCAGAAAGGAGTGACAGAGCAGCTTTGGTGGGCACATGGTGTCCAGTGACAAGCAAGGGTCAACCCACCATAGGAGAAGCAATGAAGAATTGGGGAACCCTGAGTTTGGGGAAAGCACAAACAAAAAAAAATAATGGCTATCTCTACAGCTCTGAGCACTAATGACATCAAGAAAGTTGCTGTTAGAGCAAAAGTATTGAGAACTGTCCAACAAACCAGTAGCTATGCAGGAACCACAGGGAAAAAACTTAGTCTCAGAACAAACATTAGAGCAGTTGCAGCACATCTGAACCACAGAGCAAAGGAACTGGCTGTCCCCTCTCATGGCTCTGGCAACACCACGTTCAGCTCCTGAAGAGCACACAGAAAGCATTTTACACTGAAGGTGAAGCACCTAAAAAAATGCCCTCTTGCTCTCTCTTTTTGATTGGTATTCTAAACAAAATAAATGCTTTGTGCAAGATGGTTGAGAAGGTACCTGAACATAGAACAGACCTGGATGGAAAACCTTCTTCAATTTATAGGACAAGCTTGAATGATCCTCTTAGGTTTTATGTTAAGAGCTAAACTCTCAGCATGCTGCTCATAACACGGTGTCCCAGAACACAAGCAGTGCACCAAGCCGAGAAACTGTGAACTAGAACAGAGCAACGTGGCCTGGATATACAGTGATTTGAAAAGAGCACCTGCAAATACTTGTGGTACCTTTTGTAGGCTGCCTCTTAGCAATGCCCAGCTGCAGGTCAAAATCAACAAGGATGAACATGTGACAGCTCACTTCATGCAGAGCCAAGGGCAGAGTAGATCCATCACTTTGGCCTGTATTCCAGAAGCTGAATGGCTGCCAGGAAAGGGGAGGCCTTCACATACTAAATATGACAAATAGCCACCAGGAAAAGACAGTCGCATTAAGCTTGACATTATGATACAAAGGTATGGGATATTGTCATTTCTCGCAGTGACAGAACCCCCCATCAGGCACAGCTTTGTCATGGCAGAGCATGTACAGACCTCATGCTGCTCCCTGCAGGAAGATGCTTTCTAGAAGTGACAGATACTCAAACTATAATGAATAAACTATTTTATGGATTAAACTAAGGTTAATCTAGTAGATGGGAGGGAAGGCATGGATAGAATAATAAAAATTGGCCAAAGTGAACTCAACAAGAACCAGACAAACTCATTGAAGCATCTGCATGGCATGTCAGATCCAAAGAAAAATTCATAGTGGTTTTATTGGCCCCTGACACATAGCAAGTAAATGCAACCACACCAGCTCATTCTGCTCCACAAAAGATATTCCCTGTTTTGTCAGAGCAGTCACTAAGGCAAGCTTTGCTTTTTACCTCTGTGTTTTCAAGTTACTGAGATCTTAAGACTTTTTCCTTTCACAATGCATTCCAAACAGACAGACAAATTTCTGAACCAGAACCTGTTCACCTGACCCACAAACAGACTGGAAGACCACATAGTACAGAAGTCTTAAAACCTCTGAGATCTTATCATCACCAGAGCACGGACCTTCCCAGGACTGGGCTGTCAGTGGGTGTTGGAACCGTCAACTTCAAATAAAATCCACTGAATCTTTCCGATCTCCAAGGCACATCCTGGCAACCAGCTGCATGTAAGGCTCTCAGTCCCCCAGAGCTGTGTTTGCAGACTTGCTAAGGATGTAGTGGGTTAGATCTGCTGTGTTAGTCTAGTCCTCCATAGTGGGACAGATGGCAGGCTCGACCTGTCCCTCTCCACTAGCAAAGAGCCAGTGGCAGGTGGGGTCACATTGTGCTCTGGGATGGGAAAGGAAAACAGGAACACATGAAAAAACTTGGATCTTGCAAGCAGGAATGAGAAACTATCCAAGGACTCAACAAGTAGGATTTGCAGATGGGCTTTTCTAGGGCCTCTAGTTAGTGTCCCAACAACTTGCAATGAGATTATAAAGGACACTTAGATAGCCCAACTGCACATCTTGCTTAGCTGCATGAACTGCAACAGTCTCCAAATCAAGACCATGGATCATGGTGCAATAGGTTGTTTTGTTTAGATTCTGCATTTTCTACAAAAAAAAGGATAATTTCTTCAAGCTGAATAGATTTCTGGACTGTTAACTGATCTTTCTATAATCATTACTGATATAAGTTTCTGCTTTCAGAAAAGGGAACAACACTGCAACTCTAAAACACTGTGAGGTATAAACAGATTTCCATGCATCCAGTGTAATAGCACCTTAGAATCACCTAACCTGTGAGCTTACAGATCTGTTCGGTATCTTACAGAGTGTGGACAGAAATAACCACTGCTATTGCAGGTGATTGAAACTAACAGGGTAACACCATTAGGTAGCACAACATCCTGTATAAATTTAGTATCTTGGTAAGCACCCATCACTCCAGTAAATACATTTCACATTTGGATAAGAAATTAGATATGACTTTGTATCAGATGATAATGACTTCATAATTCTTACAAACTCCCCTAGTAATCACAAAATAATTTGCTTTTTTAATGCAAAAGACAAAAACACAACACAGCACTTTCCTACTTGAGACTGTGTGTGCACAAGGACGTAGTTCAATATTCAAAGGCAAAGAAGAGGCAAGAAGAATGATTAGCACAGAACAAGATACTGATGCCTAAAAGTGTGATTTAACGTAATTTTAGAAGGTTTTAGAATCATATAGACTCTGTTCAGTTACCCTGATTTTAAGTCTGAATATTAAAGCCTCTTTCCCACAAACTGTAAGCTTAGTCAAGGCCAAGCTATATTCCAGCAGCCACCTGCAAGATAACAGAAGGCAAACACCGAGAAGGCCATCGGCCCCCCCATGACGAAGGGGGTAAATTGGCAGGACTTTTGAGTGGGATTTTGGGAGAAATGAGAGCTTATGATTGGATGTCCATGGCGGGTATAAAAACCCTGAGACTTCCTGACCTAGGGGTCAAACCCCCTTGGGTTTGATTGTGGAAGCTTCTTCTAATAAAACCCTATATCTTTCTCCATTAACTTGTCTGCAGTGTGTCTCTGTTCACAGGGGTACGCAATCTCAGGCATCAATACAATACTTCTGTTGCGTGTTTGTATTCTTTAAGAACATTCTAAAGCTTTTATAAATTTTCAGTGGTTTACTATGCTGCAAGAGCATAATTCTACCACTCTGATTAACCAAATCAAAAAACCATAAAATACTCCTTTAATGATTTGTTGTAGTTGATCTATCATGCATTCAAAAATCTTCTACATGCACAGATGGTGTTACCAGGAGTTAGTACATCCTAGCATCCCTTAAGCATAAGAAAAAGCAAGAAGTTGTTTCAAGAACACTTCCAGATTTGGAAACAGACATAATCTAAGTGCAGACTTTGCCTCTTAATTATTAAAGTTACTGAGCACTTTATTGACAACTCTTCCACAGCAGACACTGTGAACTCTAAGGAAAACAACATGCTCCTTATGGAAACGCAGGCACAAATACGTGCAGCAGTATCTAGCAAGAGGATCTGAAAGTATATAAAACCTGTGATCTGAAAAATGACTCTCATATCCTGATTGAACCACTGGCTGCCTAATGACAATGGGTGAGTCTTCTTTTTATGTTATTCCCCCTCATTTTCACTGATGCTTATGCAGATAAAAGTATTCGTGATGAAACATTCCCACCCACGATAATATATTAAGGACGCGCTACTTACCACTTATATAACACCAGGATTATTTTTTTTAAAGAGGATTGTGTAATACAAAGGATTACCATTCTTCAAAACAGAAAGTATATGCAGTACAACAGCAGTTAGAGGCAGACTGATCAAATGCTTCTTTGGCTCAAGTGCCATTGCTTTAACACAGTCAGCACTGAGTAAACTGGGACTAAAGGAAAGTGCAGGAGGCAACTGCTAGGAAAGGCTGAAAATCTGCCTAATCTGCTAACATAAATGCTTAAAAATAACAGTAATAATAAATCAACAAAACATTTAAGTTGCTGCAGTTTTTTTGAACTGCCACTGATCCCACCAAATATTCTGCTGTGGAAATGGGATTTGGTTATTAAAACAATATAGATTTACCTGTCCCATTATGTTGTGCATGGTTATTTCAAGAGCCTTCCTTTCTCCTGAGGCAGCTGGCAGCTCTGTGCCCGTGGCTTGCTGGAACTTCTGGAATTTCAGCTGACAGAGAGCATTACAGTGAACAAGGCTTTATAACTTCCCTGAATTCTTCCACTTTCTAGCAAAAGCTTTGCATTCACCCACCTTTATTTTTGTCACAGTTGCTAGGATGCCTTGGCGACAGACACCAGAAATATCTATGATTTGGAGACAAAGCTGGAGGCAGGTGTAATCCACACCAGACCAAAAGGAGGGCAGGAGGCTCACGCCAATGATCACTGCACCAACACAGACTCCTTACAGCGGCCTAAGTGCTACCCGGGATGGAGCAAATCCACTTGCTGCCATCTCAGCCTCTTTACATCTCACCCATCTCCCTGGCTGGACACAAAGAGCAGATCTCAGCCTCCCACCACCGGCGAGGGAGGAAAAGTACCTCTCAATTTGGGAACCCACCTAAGCCAGTAGCACTGAATATATCCTGCAGGGAATTCCCCTCCTTTTGCTGTTGTCATCCTACCAATGCAGTAAAAACAAATACTGCACCTTTACTGCTCAGGGCTGTGTGAGCTTCAACTGCAAAATCTGTCTCCTGCGTGGGGTATCGCAACTAGACAGTGCAAATCTTTATAGAGGAGCAGAGGTGGCCAGAAGCGACTTCCAGACACCCCAGGGATGCTTCCCTAGTGAAGCTCACACAGATGCTGGCAGAGACTGTGCTAGAAACAAAGCACAAACGATGCCTGCACTTGTTTAAAAAGAAAATACAAAGAGGGCTTTTTCTTTTAAATGTTGCTCATAGACTTCTGCATTTTAAAAGGCAGTCACAGTAAGGCAATTATTTAGAATAAAATATCGTTTTTCTGGGTGATAAACGAAAATAGTTTCATTAAGTATTAAACATCTGTTCTGAAGGAACTGCCCCTTATTTACATAAAATCTGTGTGTCATTCTACAAAATGAATGCTTTCTCTGCTAACAGTGTTGCAGAGGAAAAGCTTTGTTAAACTGGCTTCATACAAACAACCATACTTGCTTCACTTTCTTATTGAAAAAAGTTTCATTGCTGAACTGGCTGTAGTAGGAAAATTACAATGTAATGCTATACCACAGTTAAAAATCCTTTTGGCCTCTAATGCTAGATAGAAAAATTGTTCTGAGAATAAAAGAACAGATGCTGACAGCCATACCAATTCTCGAGGCTCATGCCAGTGAGCCATATTTACTTGAAAAGGCTATTCATAAACATGAATAGTGCTTCATCTGAAGAGAACTCTGTTACACAAGTCAGTATATATTTGTAGCAAAATGGACCCCCCCACACACACCCCCATTGATTTTTTTTCCTTTATCCAGATTTACTTGTTTTACAACCTCTTTTTGTTACATTAGCTGCTTTACTGCTCTGAACACTTCTTGTTTACACATGTTGCCTAAAACAAAAAACACTAAGTAATTTGTAACATAAATGGGGAAATTTATTAGCAGACCAGTATAAGAAGGAAGAAAATATAAAGTTTTAGAAGACAAAATTCTAATAAATCTGATCTATGTATTCTTTTATGATCTAGTTCTCCCCATAAAAGCATCCACTGTTGCTGACTCTCCGTGCCCAGAAACAGGAGCCTCAGTTGTAGCACTAGAGTCAGTAGACCACTGGAGCCTTGATTCACTGTTTTCAATCATGATGTTCAACCAGACTCAACAGCAATGATAAAACATTTCAGATTTTCCCAATCTACAATGAAAAGAAACATTTCCATGTGCCTTCTCATTAGAAAGATTATCCTGTACTCTGTGTAAAGTAGGACCGTACTCTATTACTGAGCAATGGCAGCTGCATGTAAGCCACAAAGAGCATTCTCCCTGCCCACGTCTGTGCCGTCTCTGCTCTGGTAGCAGAAGCAGCCTTTCCAACTTTTGGCACCACGCAGTCCTTGACAACAGCCTGGTGCAGATCAGAGAGCACACAGGTAGCAGCCCAGTAAAGTTCCAGGTGGCAGAAGAGGTTCATCACCTTGGTGAAAAGAAGAGGGAATATCCCTGTGTCATTAATCAAAAATGTCCAGTAACCCTATAATCCCATCAGCTGGGAATCTGCAGAGGCAGCCATGGAGCAAAACAACTGGGCTTGATCATCACTGCCATGCACTCATTGCTTTATAAGTTTCAGCAATTTAGGAGAGTAGCTCGAAGTTCTGCCGCTCCAGCATCCCTTTCCAAGCCAAAGCAGATGCACCCCCTTGTTTGCCATGATCAAAAAGCAGAGTGAAAGGCCCTTTCTTTCCCTGAACAACCCCCCAGAGCTGCATCTACAAACTTCCATTCAGAAGCGAGAGTGCTGCATGAGACTCATGGCTGAAATAATCAGTGAGAAAGGGCTCCAGTGTTTAAAGCACTAACAACTTCATAAGGGCTGACTAATGGCTGTTGAAACTGGATTAAAACATATTTAAAAGAAAACGGTATCATGTTAAGGTGACATTTTAACAAAGACACGTATAGGAACTGAGCTGAAATGTATGGCATATTAAAAATTCACATACAAAATCTCTTTCATCTTCTCCAACAACTCTACATTTCCTTCTTTACTTCCACACATAACTTCTCTTTAGCAGTGGCTATAAAACTTTTGACATCTATAATGGAAATTATAGAATTAGTTTTTACATCAGGAAAGAAAAAGCTCATCTTTAAAATTAAAGTTTAGAACTTTATTCTAAGCAACTATCACTGAAGAGGCTCCTGAATTAAGCAGAACTGTATCCCCATACTGTTAATTTCTTTTTCTTCCCATGTTTAAAAATCACAGAATAACCTAATTAAATCTTTGTTTTTCTGAACCTGCTGAAGGTTTCTATCCAAATTCTTCTGTAAATACACAGAAAAACTTATTAGAAGTATTTTCCTTGAGAGAAGTTGTTTTCATAAACATTTGTTATTTTCTTGGATTCTTATGTCTGTTTTACTGCACATAAACTGTGCAATATCAATGTTTTGGCTTTAAAAAGATTAGAATTTAGTCTTAATATTTGACTACCAGCAACACATCACAGGTCTAGTCCGTCCCATCACAGGTGTAATATTCTGATGCAGGTATGATGAAAGAAGGAACTAATACGGGGATTACAGCCCTAAAACACTGTTGTAACACTATATGGCTCTATGAAGTAACTTCTAAAAAGCCAGGAACTTTCACATGTACTGAAGTATGTTACCACTAGAGTAACACTTGACAGATATTTAATGTGCAATATAGGTGTTGCCTTGGCAGCATGGCAATCAAGGACACAAATGCAATTTTCTTTTCCTACTTCTGTTCTCATCCTACTCTTCAATTTGACTACTAGCACTCAAATAAACCATGCTGGAATCAAGGCTGCAAAAAGCCCAGAAACATGTATCTTTGAAGTATCTTTGGTCCATGATAAATTACTTCCATTTCATACATGGTGACAATTATGCAAAGATCAACTCTAACATGAGGGCATTGCCTGGTGTCTATCACATAAGTATGCATTTTCTGCTGAACTCTGAGACACCATATTCACTGCAAAATAGACAGCATGCTTCCTTTTTCAAAAGTTCTTTTGTGGAAAAGCAGTCAGTATAGCCTACTAATCTGCACCTGATTGTAGCATTTTAGAATGAATTGGAGAAAATCGTCTCACATTTGTCTGGACAAAAAGCCTGACAATATTGGTAAATTGCTGAGTAAGGGTGATCACCTCTTTTTAAAAAGCTCAGGCTAACACTAAGTTTGAAAAACCTAACTGCCCACCAGGAACAAAACAAGTATTTTTATATGGCACATTTGGTGCCTGTACTGATATCCTACTCAAGCCCACAGTCCCTATAAACAGCATAGTGACTTTGTCTTTGGGGTGACAGAATGCATTTATTTAGATTCTAATTTGTCATAGAACAAAGTCTCATGCCCCAGAGTGCTTGATTTATTCAGTTTTCTAGCATAGCAAAATAGCTGTTTGCAATGACAAAACTGTTTTCTGACATTATATTTTGTTAACTCCATTTGCAAAATCCAACTTGAAATGATTGCTGTGGATGGAAAGGACACATGGCACACTAAGGCTGCTCTCTCCTTTGAGAGCCATGTCACACATGCACTGCCAGCTCTCATAGTTTGTCACATCTAATCTGTAATGTGCATAGCGAGTCTTTAAAGCACAAAAAATGTCATAAAACCAGTAATGGCTTATGATGCAAATTACAAAGTGTGCTGGTTCTCCCCAATGTTTTGAAAGCTCTTCTTTTGCAATGAGCAGCTAAGTCTCTACGACTCCATGCATTTGTCATCTTGCATCATTTTCTTTCCATGCCTTTGTCTTATTCATTATGTTTATTAAATGGTTGTCTTGGGCGTTAAAAAGCAAAACTTAGTGTTTCACTAGTCCAGCAACACTAGATGCATCATACCTGTGAAAACATACTCTTTATACTTGACAGCATCATTGCTCCACTGAAGTCCTGGGGACCATCGCAAACCATTTCGGAGTAGAAACAAATTTGAGGACTGGGCAATCACCAACCATAAGAAGTTCAACAAGGGTAAGTGCTGCGTTCTACACCTGGCACGGGGCAACCCTGGGTGTATGGACTGGCTGGGGAATGAGATGGTGGAAAGCACTGCCATGGAAAGGCACCTGGGGTCCTGGTCAATAACAAGTTGAATACGAGTCGGCAGTGCCCTGGCAGCCAGGAGGGCCAACCGTGTCCTGAGGGGCATCAGGCACAGCATCACCAGCTGGTCAAGGGAGGGGCTTGTTCCTCTCTGCCCTGCACTGGTGTGTCCTCACCTTGAATATTGTGTGCAGTTTTGGGTATCACAATATAAGGAAGTTATTAAGCTCTTAGAGAGTGTCCAAAGGAGGGTAACAAAGATGGTGAAGGGCCTTGAGGGGAAGTCATATGAGGAGCAGCTGAGGGCACTTGGTCTGTTCAGCTTGGAGAAGAGGAGACTGAGAGGAGACCTCATTGCAGTCTACAACTTCTTCCTGAGAGGAAGAGGAGGGACAGGCACTGATCTCTTCTATGTGGTGACCAGTGACAGGACCCAAGGGAATGGTCCAAAGTTGTGTCAGGGGAGGTTTAGGCCAGAGATTTGAAGAAGGTTCTTCACCCAGAGGGTGGTTGGGCACTGGAACAGGCTCCCCAGGGCAGTGGTCACAGCACAAAGCCTGATAGAGTTCATGAAGCATTTTGATCATACTGTCAGGCACATAGTGTAACTCCTGGGGATGGTTCTGTGCAGGGCTAAGAGCTGGACTTGAAGGTCCCTTCCAACTCAGCATATTCTGTGATTCTGTGAAGCATTTAGAAAGAGGTCTTCAGAGATCAGACTGAAGCACAGACGTTTGAATCAACCTTTCAAAATCAGGAAATTCTTGAGTGAAAAATAAATAAATCACTGTTATTATCTATAATCCACTGGCCCTTAAAGTACGACACAATACTGTACAGGCAGGAAAATATACCAGGCTTGTTATGAAGACAGGAAGAAGGGGTGACTATTTCCACACAGAAACTACTAAGAGTGCTAGGGATTAATTTTCACAAATTCTGATATACTTCTGAATTTAGGGCCTAAAGCTGGTGCTCCAAGTTTTCTGCCTTAATATAGATTTGTTTAGTCAACTCATGAATCCTTCAGCAGGACAACAAACAGTTTCTAGAAACTTGGCTCCTTTTCTGCTTCTTCTTTGTAGAGACAAAGTCAGCTTGAGGTCAGCCTAACTAAGACTGACTTCTTGCTCCCAGGCATGTTGCTGTGACTTTTTTTTGGTTTAGACAGTAAATTTAACACCTGTTTTAGACTGTCATAACTAAGTCATCACTTCTTGAAAGTCCTAGCAAGGATCAGATCCCTCTTCATCTCCTAACCCAGAATTCTTGTCAGTGTCAAGTCTCGTTATCTCCTATATTGACCAGAGAAACCTGTGTTTTATTGGTCTGGTACAATTCAGTTCCAGTCTATTGCTATTAGTGGCTGTGCTGATAGAGTGGACACTACCAGAACAAATCTGTCATGCATACTAAACACATGCATGCACAGGCACATACAAACATATAACCCAAGACGCAAGAACATCTTCAGGATCCTCTCTGCTTTCATGTATGTCTTCAAGAGAAGTTTAACCCCAGTCATACACCACCAACAGATCACTTTGGCTGAGAAGCATAATTACCATATGAAGCAGCACAGATATTGCTGCATATATTTCCACAGATAAACAAGTAGAAGAACAGTTGTAAATGTCTTACTCTAAAATGACACGTGTTCAAGTCAAAACTACAAAAAAGGCATTTGACTCTACCCCAGTTCTGCATTTGTCAGTCTTTGGTCATGGCGAACATGGTACTTGCTATCCCCCATTGGGCATTAAGTCACTTACATTGCTTTTCTTGAATCTACACATAAATAAGCTTGGCCTGCATGAAAAGGAAAAATGTGATAAACAGTGTATGAACTTCAATTTTGATGTAACCTAGATCAGTTAGCAAACAATATCAGTGAAAAAAAAAACCAGAAAAAAATATTCATGACACCTTTAGATTTAATCAGCTTTAAAATATCTTCTCAGATCAAGCTGTCACCCACTTTTCTGAAAGCCTTTTTCTAAAGCAGGAGCAGATAGATCTGGGTGAGCATTATTCTTCAACAATTAGTAGGTATAGAAAAAAATGTAAATCTTGCCTGAGAGAACAGACTTATTTCATGTGATAACCATTTCACTTTTTTTTTTAACAAGAGTTTAGCTTTCTCATGAAGCCCACAGCTATCTTGTTAATAAGACCCTAGCCTTCTTAGTTACATTAATAATGAGAAAAAAGGGTAATGTTTAGAAAACAGCTCTTTATGCACATGCATGCGCGCGCACACACACACAAGCACAGGAGGACTCCAGCTCTTCTTTTCATGGTATATCCTAGAGTTCTATATCATGTGTATACTCTAACGCAGTGTAAACCTCTTTTCTCAGTTCCAGATGTCAACAACCTCCACAATTACTCTTCTTTACTCCAGTACCTGAATCTCAGGCTCTTACCAATGGGAGATCCGCCAACTGAGAGAAAGCAGAGTACTGCCTTACAAAGGTAATGAAAAAGAGGCACATGCTTTTCAGTAATTGCGCACACAGTGTGATCAGATCTGCCCCACCCATTAAATGCCCACTGCTTTGAGTCCAGAGTAGGTTAGGTACAAAAAGGACATACACACTTATGCTCATAAAAGTCAATAGTTATTCCTGGGTTAAACTTTCCACACAAGAGGAAGGACTGCCATTTTACAACGGATATCAGACTGCACACAAACATCAAAGCCAACCCAAAGAACTCAGTAAAGGAGATGAGATTGTGACTAGGAGGCTGTATACTGGACACAAAGCACCCTTCACACTGCCTCAGTCACACTTTCCAGGCATCAGATAAGCAGGGAAAGGTTCTCTTTTTCATATAGCCCATTGTATTTGCTATACTTCCTTCGTGGAATAAAGGTATTCAATGAAAAGTGTTTTAATCAGGCACTGTGAATGACAAGGGTCCAAACTCCTCCACCTGTAGTTTCTAAAAGGATCCAGCACTTCTGACAATCAGCAGAGTGCTGCTCCAAAAAGGTCTATATAGCCTTTAAGATCAGTCACTCATAATTGGGAACTGCACAACGTCAACCAGCTATGGAACCACAAATGCATACCCCTCCATAGCACAGCACCCACAGCCTGAAGAAACATAGAATCAGTAAAGTTTGAAAAGACCCCTGTGACCATTGAGTCCAACCTTTGACCGATCACCACCTTGTCAACTCTAGACCATGACACTAACTGCCACATCCGATTTCCTGAACACTTCCAGAGATGGTGACTCCACTGCCTCCCTGGACAGTTCGTTGCAATGCTTAACAACCCTTTCTGTGAAGAAATTCTTCCTGATGTCCAACCTGGCCCTCTCCTGGTGCAGCTTGAGGCTATGTCCTCTTGTCCTGTCACTGGTTGCCTGGGAGAAGAGGCCAACCCCCACCTTGCTATAGCCTCCTTTTAGGTAGTTGTACAAAGTGATAAGGCCTCCCCTTGATCCTCCTTTACTCCAGGATGAACAGCCCCAGCTCCCTCAGCTGCTCCTCATAGGACGTAACCTCCAGAGCCTTCACCAGCTTCATCACCCTTCTCTGGACAAAGCCTTCATAAACACTTTGAACCAGCCACCCAACTTTTGGATTGAGTTTTGTGGGGGGTTTTTGGTGTTCTGCCAACTTTGAGATCACCTAGAGTTCACATTTACCTGCAAGAAACTGCAAATAATCTGAAAGGTTTAATTATCATGTCCTCTTTGCTAGCAATAAAAACACAGTTTATATTGCAGGGGGAAACATTCCTATATTGTTCCTTACTTTGCATGATGACACTATTGCTATATTAAACTGCTCATAATTAAAAACAGACACAGATGTAGGAAGAAGATTCACAAAGCAAAAACCATCTGTTACTTTTAGGAAAAATGGTGTAGAATCTGATTATGTACAGTCTACTTGATTTTTAATTGAATTTATGAACCTTGTCAAAAAAGGTTTTCACGTATTACAAAAGAAAAAAAAGCTTTAAGGAACAAATGCACCTAAACAGATGTGTGTATATTTATATATGTATTTTACAAGACACAGTAATATTGTAGGTGGTTAGGAAACTGACAGCAGAAAGCAATGCTGACTAGTGCTGTTGGTGGACAGGTCTATTACATGTTATCCTGACAGTTACCTGAGACTACTAAAGCCAAACCTGTGTCTTATATAGCCTGTGTGACCTGAGAATACCCTTCACGTCCTCCAGTTATGAAAACAGTGTGTTAAGAATTCATTGTAAATGGCTTTATGAATAGGATATCTGTCACAGTATGCAAAATATTAAAATTTGAAGTTATACATTAGAATTTGTAGAGAAAAATATTATTCTCCACATTCTAGATTATTTTCTACATATATTCTATATGTAGAATTTTCTTTATTCCAATTTCTCCTTAACAGACATTAGAATTTATAGGGAAAAATCCTTTTTCCTAAAGCAAAATATTCTTCCATACTAAACTGCTATCTGCTATAATAGTAATATAATAATATCCTATATAATAATCAAGGCCAAGTTGGGCAGGGCTATGAACATCCTGGTCTAGTGGAAGATGTTCCTGCCTATGGCAAGAGGATTGGAACTAGATGAACTTTACAGTTCCTTTCAACTCAAACTGCTCTATGATTCTGTGATGATAACATACTAGAGACAGAAGCATCAAATCACTGTAGCATGTATTAACCTATAAATAAATTGTTAAAATATTAAAAAGTCATGGTACCAGTGTATTAAATATGGTATTTAGGCTTTAAGCAATAATTGAGCAAAAATCCAGGCAGTAGACAGCTCATCAGAGTTCTATTTCCCTTAGGTACTAAATATATTTTATTACACCACCTTTCAAAGTGTTTTTATACGAAGCAAAAGAACAAATAACTTGCATAGTGAAAACATTTAATTTCCTACCATGAAGCAATTTTGCATTCCTCCTCTAGATGTGTTGTATACAAAAAGAAGAGAAAGTATTCCCTTTGTAAACAGATGTATATTTCTATTGGCATTGATCCTTACTGTGAAATCTGCTGCTAGGCACAGTGCTTATTTACACTCTAAAGCACAGGGAAGAACCTGAGTTTCACTGTCAGTCCCGTGGTTTCCTTCATCAGAAAAAATCGGTTTTAGACCAACCCATCTCCCCAGGCAGAGAACAGATGTACACACCAACAATACAAAATACTAATGAATAGTTCTGTATGGCAGAATTAATGACTTTAGTTCTTCAAGTGTTTAATGACATTAGTTCTTCAAATACTTAGAAAACAAAGAATATTTTGCAAGGCAAATGAGGAACTGTTACTTGTCTATCACTAAATTAAAAAGTTAATAACATTGAACACTATGACACTGGAATCCCAGGAAAGACGCAAAACACTAGAGCAGCTTGTTGAAGATAAAAGAAAAACATCAATGCCAATTATTTTTTGAGAAAACTCCATGTCAAATAAGACTGAATTTTATGAAAACTGAAAGAATGAGGCAGTATGTATTGCACATGACAAAATGTTATGCATTTCTTCATAATAAAAAGGTTAAAAAAAGAAATTAGACACAAGGTATAAGAGTAGAGCAGCTCAGAAAAAGAACAAAAGTACCATGGTCAGTCAGGTGGAGACAACATACAGGGCTGGCAAGAAGGCAAATATATGTGCAGCACAGTACTGCTTCTCCTATTAATATTTTATAAACTTAACAGAGCATTTGTCAGGGAGGATAAAAGCCACTGACCAGTGGAGCCATCCCAGCAGTGGCATTCCCTCACGCTCGGCAGGGCTTTACTGCCTTTCATCAGCTGGTGTGCTGGGGAACGGGGCCAGCAGCCGCCTGTGCCTGTACTGGGGCATCTACACAAGGACAGAAACATGTCCCATGCTTTATACTTACATCAGAATCGTTGTCATTTAAGTGAGAAAGCTGTCATGGTTTTTATTGCTCGCTGAATGCATTTTGCCTATATGTAAAATAAACATTCCATTTATCAGGGGAATACACAGGTTCAGCAGCACACACCAAGATTTACCTTGAGAGTCACCTGAAGTGGCAAACTGCTGTTTTAAAGCCCAGTACCTGTGCCTTCACCCTGCTTTCTGCCCAGCCTGACCAGACACAGCAAATTAACATGGCTATCCACCAACAAGAAGCCCACATACTTCTCTGTCTGTGGGAAGGATGAAGGACCAGACAGATCATGCAAAATGTATAGCCTCTTTCTCATGCTCACCTTACAGCCTCTCGCCTTGTGCAGTGAGGTTGTCCTCCCTGTTTTTTAAACATACTAACCAGTTGCAAGTAATTTACTTTTGGCAGTATTTTAATACCACTGACTGAGCAGCCTTTCAGATCTCGGCTAAGGAAAACAAAGCCCAACAAAAAATACCTAGGAGCCAGACTACCCAAGAACAAAATGCCCCTCTAACCAGGTTCATAAGGCTCTTGACAGGGAGCAAACAAAAGGCTGAAGTTGCTACCACCATCCCTGGTACCTGGGGTCCACACATGCAAGCTGTTGTACTTCACATCAGTAACAGCTCTAATAGGCGATTTATACAAAAGTAACTAAGAAAGAATAAAAAACTACCACAGCTAATTGGGGGGGAGAGGAGGGGGGGAAGAGAAGAGGAAGGGGGAAATCAATACACAACATAGGAGACATTCAAACTTTCTTTAGAAAAAAGGATGAAAGGGTTAAAATGCAAGCTGGAAAGTGATGCTAAAATAAGCAAGAAACTGGCTAGTGTGAATATTCATATATTCTCAAGTTTAGCAATATTCTGCAAAATGAATATGACTCAACTTTCCTAGCAATGGCACTGACAGTAAGTGACAGCAGTGTTTTGCTTTCCTGAAGCTCAAAGTTGCCATAGGATATTAATTCTTCTACTGAATCAAAAAACTCACAAAGCTAGATAATGCAGTCCCTTAACCAACATATCAGTGTGATTCCATTCCTACTCTAAAAATCTTCATCACAAGTCAAGAGCCAACTACCAGACACCTACAGTTGTTTGCAGCCATCTGTACCTGCTTCCCACCTCACAGGGGATCTCTGGTAGTGTTTAACAGAAATATCAAAGGTAAACATCACTGGAATGTTTTTGGAGGGCAACCTTTGAACAGTAAAAGAAGAAAAGAGCTTACTTTCTTCCGTTACCAACTCCAGAAGATTACAATATGCCAGCACATGGTGTAATCAGTCTGTATTTTCCTGATATAAATCACACAATGAAAAGCCTGAAAACAGCCATTGAGCTTTTCATTCCTCCTTTTTTTTTTTTAAATTGAAACAGAAGACTGCCTCCTATCTCCATTTACCAAGAAGTTAAGAAAAATATTGATAGAAGTTTCTCACAGAATTTAATGTCTTCAGCACCTTACCTCCCCAGGAAAAGTCAGTTATTTGCTTACTTGTACCATGTTAATCACTACATGATTTTAATTAATGCAGCTTATCAATTATCATGCAACATCACTAAATATTTTGGTTTATTGTATTAATGCTATAAAATATTGCAGATTTAGACCTTATTTATTGACAATTTATAGGTTAAGGAGTTTCTTCTGCAACCTCAAAAGATGGTTTAGAAAAAAAGGCTGAGCTGCCTATTTTCTGCTGGCTGAGATCAAGAATGCATGGTCTTACAAATGTAATTAATCAGGCATTTAAAAAAATCACATTTGCAGTCAGGAAAGGGCATAAAACAGAAATCCAAGCATCATCTTTGTTTGCAGACTGACAGGTTAACAAAAACTTCTGAGCTTAAAATCAAAGGAGAGAATTGAAATCTATAAGTGATAAGAGAACAATGAATAATTGCAATTAATTGCTGGGAAGAGCAAAGCTGGCACTGCGATCTCTGCAAGTGTGAGGAGAGAAGCAGAATTCAGCACAACCTCCAGCCATAGAGCATGGAGACCAATGCAAACATACACAAACCAGCACACATGAAGGTCACCAGATAACAGTCTCAATGACAAAACACTGCTGGTGACCTTTCCAGCACCAGTCACCAAGCGCCCTTGTCTTGCCACCATATATAGGTCTACTTGTGATGGTACAGCTCCCTATTTCTTTTCATTTTGACAACAGCCACCTTCCCCACCACAGTAAACCTCAGATGTTAGACCAGGGATGCTCTTAAAAAACCAGCAATGAACAGGTATATAGAAGGGTAACTCATGGTTCCGCAGGGGCAAAGCTGACTCCACCACCTCTTTGTAGACATCACTTTTGAAGCATATAATGGAAATACATATTCCTTTTGCCTCTTTCCTCAAGCAAATCCAGCACCGCTCCAGTGAACATGAAGTGAAACCTTGCGTGTGCTGCCTTTTCTCTCACGCTGGTGTGTATCTCTCCCTGCTGAAATCCCCTCTCCCAGCACTAGCGTTCTGGGATTGCAGTGCAGCGAAGTGACTCTTCAAGCAGGTGTTGTAGAGGCTGGTATTTGCACAGGGACTGCAGAACAGATTAGGCAGACTAGTGCTGGTCCATGAAATTACGATCCATGAAGTGATTTCCCTTATTTGTTATTTGGGATAATAATTAATTACATTATCTTTGATGTTATATGTAACAACATATTTTGTGTATTTATATATACCTTTATTGTGTTATAATATTCTAATAAATACATTATTTAATACTTTCATAGCTCCTAATAATTAGAACTACAGGTGCATAATGTACATTTGGAAAAATACTGTTAGTGTTAGAATTCTTTCTGTACTTGTATCTTTTGTCGAAGAAAAAAATGAACAAAAAAAGGGCAGTATTCTTTGCAGAGTGGGAGTTATTTGTTCATTTGAAAGAGAGGATTGAAGGAAACTAAACTAATTCACTAAATGACAAAAAATAAAACCAAGCAAAGAGTTTCCTAGGTCGTTTCCCTTACTATCCCAGTTTTCCTTCTGTTTCATTGTGGATGAAGCAACTTCATAATCTGAAAATATTGAATTTACAGCATTCTAAAGCTTTAAATTATGAACTCAGTATTGTATCCTAAATCATAGAGCACTGCCAAACTGGAACGAATACTAAAAAAAAAGTCGTGTCAATTTTTTTGTTTGTTTTCTTTTCTTCTTTGCCTACTAGAAACAAGATTTCCTAAAGAAACAAATATTTCCTAAAGAAATATTTTTTCTTTAGGAATCCAGTCCGATTTCCTTCAAATTCAGTTAGGGTTATCTAAAATTTTAAAAAAACCCTCTTATTTTAAAATGAAGTTTTTCTGTAAATGTCTCAGTTTAGGTATTTGGAACACCAGCTGTCTTTCAAAAATATCAATATTCATATTTTAGCTAACTCAATCTGAAGTTTGAAGCCTTTCAACAGGACAAGAGGACACAGCTTAAGCTGTGCCAAGCTAGACAGCAAGAAGAATTTCTTCACTCAAAGGGTTGTCAAGCATTGGAATGAGATGTCCAGAGAGGTAGTGGAGTCACCACCTCTGGAGGTGTTCACGAAATGACTGGATGTGACACTTAGTGCCATGGCCTAGTTGGCAGTGTGGTGTTTGGTCAAAGGCTGGACTCGATCATCTCAGAGGTATTTTCCAGCCTTAATGATTCTATGATTCTTATGGTCTAAGTAAAGCAAATGCATTAAATGAATTGTAGACAGCAGCTAGAAAGACGGTAAGACATGTACTTTACAGCTTCTAACCAAAAAACCGAAAACTGCACAAATTTGAGCAGTGGTACACCAACACACATGATATTGCACCCAAAACATTACTTAAATCATTATTATTCATGAAATAAGAACAGGTTAGAGAACAGAAAAACTGAAGCTGACTTAATGGGCAGTTAGGCAACATCTTTTCCTTTTGTTTAGAAACAAAGGCTTGATTTGCCACACAACAGTCCTGCTCTGTTCTGCAAACCAAGTAATTTAGAATTTATGGAACATAGCTTTCTATATATAGAGAAAATATTAAATTATGCTAATTGCTACAGCTGTGCAACTGAAGTAGGGTCAAGCTTAAGAATGACACTTAACCAGCTACATAACATGAAAAGACTGAACAGTGCTACTAATGTGGGGAATTTGCATTAGTAGTTTGCACATGGTAAAAGTAATTAATGGAAATTTGTAAAAGCTATACAACAATCACAATTGTAATCAACAGCAGAGTCCATGATACCATTTGTAAAGAACTGACTGCATATACGTAACGGAGAGTTGTTGCTTGGGCTTTCATGGGTTTACTGCTGGACACTTGACTCTGTTCAGCATTACAGAATCCTGACATGCTTACCATGGGCAATAAATTTCTGCAAAAAGAAATATGCGTGACAAATTTGATATGCCTGGGCAAAACTGAGTGAGTCTGGTCCGTGGAAGAAGTCAGATTAGACACTGTGGTCGGTTGTGCCCTGTGCCATGAGTAGCAATACTTTTAAAGAATGTAAATCTCGGAGAGCCACAGGTTCCCAAAGATCAAAAGCGGCCAGTGAGATGGACTGGACACAAGGACAAAATACCCTTGAAAAGAAGAGTCAACACTGCAGGGCACCCTGTAAGCAAGGAGGACGTTTTAGTCCTATTTGGCAGAAGTAAAGTCACATATAAAATCATAGCAAAAACTATATGGCGCTGAGAAAAAATGACTTCAGTGACCCTTCTGGCTTACAGCCCATCTGCCTCTTACTGATGCAGCCTCCATTTGGAAAAGCTTCTGAAGAATACCAGGAGCAGTGAACTTTAAGGCAGCAGGAATCCATCCTTTAACTGCAGGAAAGAGTGTTCCAGCAGCCAGGTGTATGAGGAGATGTAACTGTAACCTTGGGCCAAATGGAGCCTTCACACCTGAAGAAACGTTTGTGTACTCCAAAGTTTACCGACATTTTTCTTTTGGCATCTTATCTGAGGAAACACAATCGCCCAAAGCATGCAGTTTGTCAGATATCAGGTGTTGGTATCCGGCTACCAGATCCCAGTAACTTGTGACAGTGCTCAGCAGGCTGTGTGGGTGGATGAAAGATTAATCTACTTGGCAGAAAAAACATAGCAAGGCTCTTCAGTACCACCCACCCTTGCACAGTCAACAGGGGATGTTGGAACAGGGTGGTTGGGAAGAACATCAAAACCCACATGTAAGAGCTGAGAGTGCCTGTCCTTCCTCCAAACACAAGCAGAGTATGAAGCAAAGACTGCCAAGGTTTTGGGGCTGAGAGCAGCATGGCACTGTTCATCATTATAGCCCCCAGATGGGCCAGCGTAGGCTATCGCAACATATCTACCAAGCTTGAAACAGGACTCAGAAAGGACGAGAAAAATCAGCCTAATTATTTTTATTAGCAACATATGAACTGTAACAGCTTTATAGAGTCTCAGTAAATTTCTCCTCAAGAAGGGCATAAAAAAATACCTTGTTAGGAAAAACTGTTTCATTTGCTGCTAGTCATAGAAAAGGGAAAGAAAGCTCTTATCTTTTGATCTTCTTGCCATAAGAGGCAGCTGCTTTTCATGTTCTTTGCAAGGTTTGGAGAGGTACACTAATGCTTCATACTGGGCTAGGTGAGAATTAAGACCTGACTTTTTATGAACATTTGTGCTGGTTTGGGGTGGAGTAGAGTTAATTTTTGTCATAATAACTGGTATGGCACTCTGTTTTAGATTTGTGCTGAAAAGAGGGTTGATGACACAGGGATGTTTTTGCTGTTGCTGAGCAGTGCTTGCTCAGGTAAAGGCCTTTCCTGCTCCTCACCCCATCCCACCCCATCCACACGGAGTTGGGAGGGAACACAGCCAGGACAGCCAATCCTGACTGACCAAAGGGATATTTCACACTGTATGGCATCATGCTCAGCATATAGAGCTGGGGGAAGAAGGTCCAAGGGGGCATGTTTGGAGTGATGGTGTTTGTCTTCCTAAGTCACTGATACACATGATGGAGTCCTGCTTTCCTGGAGATGAAGGAACAATTGCCTGCCCAGGGAAAGTGCTGAGTTAATTCCTTGTTTCGCTTTGTTTCTGTGCAGCTTTTGCTCTACCTGTTAAGCTGTCTTTACCTTATCCTATGTGTTTTCTCACTTTCACTCTTCTCCATTTCTTCCCCATCTCACTAGAAGGGAGAAAGCAAGAGGCTGCATGGGGTGGGGCTGAGCTGACAGCTGGGGTTAAACCCCAACTGCAACACTACTACCCTCTGAAGCAAAAAGAAAATCAAAAATTTTTAAAATTCAGAATTAAATTGGGAGCCTTAATTAGTTTTTGGTGCCATTAGCTGATCTTTTCTTTTGAGTGTGTGAAAACTGTTTCAATTAAAACCCCTTCTGCCTCAATTTCTCCAGATATCTTACTGCTTTGCAACAAATGCCACAGATGCCAGAGAACACACTTCCTTCAGCACACATCTCTGATTCACACCGAGGACAGACCAATTCAAAGCACTCCGTTAAGCTTGCCTTACATGAGCAGAAGAAAATTCAGTAATATTATATCAATATTCAATTAAAATAAATATATGCAAAAAGGCTAAATCTTTACAAGGCAACTTTAGTTCTGGTGCTCCTTTTCTTTCACTTGCAAACTTATCAATCTCCTTTGTCAATAAAAAAAACCCCACTTTCTTTTACATCTTCTGTTTTGCTCACCCTCCAAAGAGCAGTATGGTACATAATAACCTCTATATCCCCAGTGCTGATCTCTATTACCTGTTTGTAGTCACAGGTGGTCACTCTCCACTTTAAAAGTCCTTAAAATACCAAGAAATCACTTATTATGTGTCTCCCAAAGCACAGAGGCTAAGACACAATTGTGGGCTCTCAAAGGTTTAGAAGACCAGGTAATCTTGAGAGTGTGCAGCTCTCTTCCAGCCTTTAATTACTTCCCATAGTCTCCAACATAACTTTCCCAGTTATGTGATTTCATCTCCCTTGGCTCTGTCATCTTCTCCTTTTGTAATCCCACTTTGCACTTGTCAAGGTTTTTTCTATATTGGGAGTCAGCAAACTGACTTTCCACCTACTAGCTTACTCTGTATCCTACTCTTTACCAAGTTCCAGTCATCTGTCCTGAAGTCTTAGTTTTCCTTCACATTCATCATGCCCTATCCTACTAGCCCAGTTTCTTGTATAATTTGTACCCATGTTCTCTAAACCTTCTCTTTCCTATGTCTGTTGGATCTCAGGCTCCTCCAAAGATCACATGGCCCTTTGATCCCTCACAGTGTCTGCCCAAGGACCAACAGAGGAATCACTGTTGAAGGGGAGAGGAATGGATGTCAGAGTTTGTCTGAATCAAGAGAATACAGGGAAAACTCTGAAGTGGTCTGCTCACACACCTGCTCACTTTGGAGACATCACATAGAGGCAATCCTGCAGATACAGCATGTGTGAGGGGACAAGGTACAATCTGGTTAACTCCAGGGAGCACAGATGTTGAGGATTCAGAAGGCTAGAAGAGACCTCAAAGAGTAAGCTGTTCCACCGCACTGCTTCAGAAAGAATTTAACTATATTTATGTTGTTCCTGACTAACGTTCAAATAACTTTTAATGATGATAAATCATGAAAATCCAAATTCAGTAACCTATTCTATTGCTTCAACTTCATTAATGCTGAACCCATTACATGTCATCTAATTGAGCACAGGCATGGGCAACATTGCTTCACAAAAGCTTTTTGACATTAGAAAGTTGTATCTGTTCACCCTGATACTCCTCTTTCATTTGAGCCGGAACAACTCCAGACATTTCAACACTCCTTCATAGGCCGTATTTTTTAAAAATCTTAATTCTTTGCATTATTCTCCTTTGGATACTCTCCAATTCACACATAGTGGGCAGCCCAATTGGACCTGAGATTACAGCTGAGGAGGACTTCTTGGGTTTTTCATGCTGTTGTCCTATCTATTTATCACAATACAACATTTGTTTTTATTGCAGCAACTCTTCACATAATCTAACATAAACCATAGCTCTTTCAAAGAATTACCACCCAATCCCTTCCTTATACAGTTGATAACTACAATATCTTTGTCCTGTTGAGTAACTTAAATTTTGTCTCCAGTATAGTCACAGTCCCTCTCTGATTGCTACTGTAGATGTAGCAAGCACCACTGAAGTCACTGTTAAAAATAGGATTTCAGAGGTGAATGTATGAAAACTACAATATTCTGAAGATAAAAGAAAATTTGGTCAGGCTTCCATGAAGACATTAAAAATGCAGATCTTTGACAAAAGGACCTAGAACCCAGCTAAAAACCAGATCGACAATACCATGTTTCTCAAAAATCTTAGATAGAGGGGGGGTTTAGGTTTTTTCCTTTTTTTAACAAGGCAAATCAATTAATTAATTCAAAGAAAAATTAGCTGGAGTCATAAAGACATGTGACGAACTCTAGATTACATGGCTAAAATTTTCCAAAGTTGTAAGAAACAGAAAAGAGGTTCTACAACAGGGAAAGCAGTTCAGTTTTGTTGGCAGATGATGCCACTCAACCCAACTATCTCATGTGTGCTCCAACAGACACCCACAGATAACACAGATTCACAGGGCTTTCTATCACTGTTTTTCTCTTCTGACCCAAACTGTTCCACAGATCGCTATAATCGTACTTTTTCTTTTTTTTTTTCCTGTGCTAAAGAATTTCAAACGTGGCTTTCTTAAAGGCTACAGAGAAAGACAACATGTTACTTTGAAGAGAATCAACTTTCTTTGAATAGTAACATGAAAGTCAGAATCTTGTATGGTTCATTTCACTTTAATTCTTTTCACCACACTCCCTCCACATTTCAGTTTAACAATAAACATAATCTTTCATGTGCAGCATCCTCCTACAGAAGCCTCAGCACAAATCACAAGGCTGAGCTGCTTTACGAAGCTGCCCGAGTCTGAAGGCTGATTTTCAAAATATGCTGAGTAATGAAAAAGATGGTCAAGCAGGTCAGCAACATGCACAGCATTTTGCACTCCCAAACACTAAGTTGTGAAGAAAGCTTTCACTTACTTGGATAATTTTCCCACTGATTTTCTTAAGGCAATAATGGTGAAGAAAATAAAGCTTCCACATACATTATAACTGAAACTATAAGCTTAACCATTTCAAAGCATCTTCAGGATGTGAAGTAATTGACTTAATTGATCTGACTATATGTGTTGGTTATCACAAATGAAGGTAGTCAGCAGAAAAGCCATTAATTACCCTTACTCAGCTACATCACTCAGTACCATGAACTAAAATCAGCTGTGTATGACAGTGTTGTCTTAAACAGCCTTGTTAGAGGCAAAAAACTTGTACTCCTTTAATTTGGCACAGAGCATGCATATACAAAGGAGACACTGAACTATACTTAACATGTATTGATATACTTAACACTTTAGTAGCAGCATCTGAATAATCTTTACTCAATGTGTGGCTAAACAGCAGATTAAGCCACTTACCCAGGATAATAAGAACAAAAAGTTTTCTTCCCACCAAACAATTACCAAATCACTGACATTTGACCCATGTGCTGCACCGGCTCTTGACCAGTATTAATCAACACTTATTTGTTACAAGTCAATTTTATATCTTTGTAAGGCTTCAACAATGTAACTGTAAATGGTGAATGTCAAGCAAGGGTAGATGCTGCATGCTTCTATGAAATATATTTTAGGTCTAAAAGACAGAAATCCTATAATATGCAATGCAGAAAATCAAAAGGATTTGAGGAAGTGATGGGAAGCAGTAAGTGTAAGATCTACACAAGAAGTTTTTGTTTTCTAAAGACAGAACTCATGGAGCCTCCATGGAAACAAACACACTTTTTATCCATCAATAGTTGATTTAAATAGTAGCTAAAAAATAGAATTTGGCCCCTCCAGTGGAAGCACTAATGCAATTAAAGTTAACCCTGTAATTTTACGTCACCTTCTATCACATTATTTGACACCAACTAATTCTACTCTAACATGCACTTTATACAGCTTCATTAAATCTTCAAATTCATTGGATCAACGATAATATGCAGATGTTTAGGGCATCTCAACATTTACATCATGCTGATGGAAGCTATTATGCAATTACATTGCCCTGAGTCTGTTGTCTCCAAAGAAATTGACTGTACTTTTCTAACATGCCAGTAGTAGGCTTATCCATTTTTGCTATAACTCAATCTTATTTAGGCCTTTATGGATAAAGACTGCATTGATTTTGTGGTAGGGAAAGAAAAAATACCTCTTAACAATCAGAGTCAGCGATTTTTAAACATGAATAATTCAGAATATGAAAAAAGTGTTTTCTCTTGGCTTGTGAGCAAAAAAAAGCCAAAACACAGTCATTCAAGCTTACACAGTCTATATAAAAAATCTGTTTATGTTAGATTTCATTGTAAAAAACAACCAAATATATTCATATTCAAAAACTCATCATTACATTTCAGTCAACAATTACTATGCCATGTGTTTCTTTTTTAAAAAGAGCTTACCTGACATATCTACAGTAGGAATATTGAAATAAGCCTAAACTATATTACTCACACAAACACATCCATTTTCAGTGGCTGAGATACCTGGCAAAATGATAGTCAGAGTGACTAAGAGCTAAAACAGAAGAAACTTGCAAGTTATTGCTATAATCAGAAGTGTGAAACCAAAAAGGCTGCTTTTTAGCATGTGCATTTAAGTGAAATATAACTGCCAAAGCATGCTTTTTAATAATAAATAATTTTTTTCAAGTATTCAGGAACTATATGTTAAAGAAAAAGGTTTTACTGAATGCACTTCCAGTCCACAACTGCTACGACAGACCAAAATAAGACCTATAAGGAACAAACTTACAATAAAAAAAAAAAAGGAAAAAAGTCAGTGTCTTAGCACAGGACCCAGCAAGTCATTCATACTTCAGCCCAACTATGTTTGCTACCAGAGCACTTCTAAAAATCTCATTATATGGCATATGGCAAAAAATAATAATTGCTCCTAAGTGTCAGTCAATTATCTCCAAAATGCAGGATTGCCCAAATCAATATTTGAAAAGGGCCCTTAATTTTAGAACATGATGCTCAGAGATACATTTTCCTATTGGATAAAAAAGACCCAATACCAACCAGCAGCCATCTCTTTGCTACGTGCCATATTTATTAATAAATATTTCAAGATAGGTTTTGTAATTATCATCCAACCAGAACATAAATAAATACACAAATCAATTTCATACCAAGTTTCAATACAGTTTTAGAGTTAAATTCAAGCTTATTGTTGCAA
Source organism: Sakesphorus luctuosus (assembly GCA_013396695.1). Classification (NCBI taxonomy): domain Eukaryota; kingdom Metazoa; phylum Chordata; class Aves; order Passeriformes; family Thamnophilidae; genus Sakesphorus; species Sakesphorus luctuosus. Next base: position 964,179 of record VWZD01001296.1, read on the forward strand.
TGTAATACTCAACTGCAAACAATCCCCCTAACCTGATAAACTGATAGCAGCCAAGCAAGACTTGAATCTGTCTATTCAATGAAATCCTGACCTGGATTCAAACCACATAAAATAAGTTAGGTACAGAACTGCTAACTACTGCCTATATTAACGAATAGCAATGGCTTTGTTAAAGAAGCTCGTGATAACATTTATGCCCACTGATTAATGTTTTGGTATAGTCAGAATACTTAATTGTCTATGCAAGATGCAATTAGAATTATTTTGGTGATGGTAATTTCTTGAGTGCGCATTACTAAATACCAAATAAAAGTCAGTTCTGACTCTAATTTATCATCTTTAACCTGTTAAAACATAGAGCCTGCTACATGTAGCTACTATCAGGTAGCTTAAATAGCTCAGAGTCTAAGAAAAGCGATCTTTTCATACAATTGCTATACACCATTTAAGGTATGTACAGAAAATCTGTTTGGGAATATAACAAAATAATTATCTATGTATCTATTATCAACAGAATATCTATTATTAGGGCTGCAGTTGCAAATTACTCCTCTCTTTCTCTGCAGCCCCATCCCCCCAGCAGTGGATCATTTTCAGTGCCATTATTGTCAGGCGTATTAAATTTTCAGGATGCACAATTGTGGCTTCCAGGTCTCTATATACCCCTTGAACTGCCTTTGTAACTGGGCATTTCTACACTTAAAATTACATAATAATGTTTTACATAGTACAGCTGCAGAGAGTCAGATTTATTATAGACTCGTGGCAGTACCTGCAAAATTAAAAGAAAACCAAAAAGCCAAACAAACCGTCATTCATTAAAAATCTCTCTATGACACAGAAAAGATGCGCGTTACACATAATTCTGTCCCTGAAACAGACGTTTTCTAACCGACGAGATCGCAGAAGACAACGATTTCCCATGTGAAATGGTATTATCTCAGCTTACCTGCTCCAGCTGTCGAGAAAGGGTAAAGAAGAGGGACGCGGCCGCGCTGCCTGCCAGCCGCGGAGCGCAGCCGGCTCGGTACAGCAGCACTTGTGTGACAAATGGCTTACGGGAGCTCGAACAAAGCGATGCTGCTCTGGAGAAGCATCGCCGTGAACAAAGTCACCTCTCTGACAGCTCCTGCTTTCAGTGAAGCTGAAACAATACAGGACTCCCTGGGAAAACGCTAACAAAGGGAAAGCAGAAGGAATCGGAGAGAGCCAGCCCAGCCACTGAATTACGCGGCAGCAATGAAGTGACACCTTTCGAAAATCACCCGCACGCCTCCTTACACCTTCCACCGAACAAAGGCAGCCCAGCAGCGGCAGGGAACTATTTACGGAGGGGGTCCTGGCCGTCCTCCCGGCGCAGCCTCCTGCCCCAGTGCTCGCCGCTGGCACTGACGAGCGAAAGGGCACGGACAGGGCAGCACAAAGCGGCAGGGACAGCCACGCAGGGCCCCGCACAACAGCGGGCGGCCCCGCACGGCGAGCGCTCCCGAGGCGCGGCCAGGGCAAAGCGCAGCCGCCGCCGCGGCGATGCCGGGGTGCGGAGCCCCGCCGGGGGGATGCGCAGCCCCGCCGGGGGGATGCGGAGCCCCGCCGGGGGGATGCGGTGCTCCAGGCTGCGGCGAGGCTCCCTCCTGCTACCGGCACCACAGCGGCCCTTGCGAGGGGTGGAAGGGGTGGGGCGGCAGAGTCCTACCTGTGCTCCCTCTCCGTGCTGCCAGAAGGGACGACCCGTGGCTGCTGCGGACGCCGGTGCCGGTGCCGCCGCCCAGCCCGTCGGATGCCGCCCCCGCGGCGGTCGCCCCATGGCAGCGCGGCCGCCGCCGCTCACGGGCGCCCCGCAGCGCTGCGCCCCAGACGCTCCCGCATCCCTGCCCTCGAATAGAAGCGTTCGGCTCTTCTTGTTGGGAGGGAAGGGATAAGGCTGGATTTACCTGGATTCACCGGGACCCAGCACCGTAGCACTTGCCCGAAGAGGAGAGTAGCTCTGGAGAAGAGATCCACAGCTGCTGCTGCACCCCGGCTGTAAACACCCAGTTGTTCTCTTTTCACAGCAAGACTGAAGTCTGAATCCAGTGTCTGGCTAGTGCTATAGTTAGACAAATACTTATCCACTTCCTTTTCAAAAAAAAAAAAAAAATAGAAGGAACTACAAGAAACAAACCAAAAATCAGCTGTTACCCAACACAGCAGTACAGAAATCAACCTTTCTCCTTTCTAATATCTGTAAATCCAGTATTTATATCAGCTCTTCTGAGGCCTCACTCTCCCAATTCAGCTATCAACTGCAAGATTTTACCAGTGCTGGACACCTGTTTCTGGAGTTTCCCAAAGAGAACACACTAGAAGCAGATGCTGCACTTAGTTCCATCCAAACTCTTCCACTTTTTGAACCAAAATTGATTACGTGACTCATGATCTTCCACAGCTGCGAAGGATGTGCTTTGCTAGCCAGCTCTTCAGATTCAAATGCTCCCTGGAGAAAAAGGCCTTACAGCTTTGGATTTCGCCTGCTCCTTAATTTTTTGGCCCAGTCAGAAGTGGTCATTCAGGTATTCTTAAAAGAAACTAGGTCTTAAAGAAAAATGACACCCATGATGGATCAGACCAAAGAGCTAGCTCATACTTTTTTTGTCTCTGACTATGCCTGATACCAGATGTTTTAAAGGAAGAATGTAAGTTGAGGCAAGCATTTACTGATACTCTCCCACTCCTTAGTGATTTGCAGCTTAGTGAATTCCTGAGTCACAGGGATATTTGTGTAAAAAACTAGGCTATGACTCTGAAATAAGTATCAATTACTAGGAATCACTTTGTCATCTGCAAGCTTCTAGAGACTAGTCATACAAGTCCTGGGAGGTGTAGTCCATTCCCTTTTCAGTCCCCTCACAACTAAAGCTGTAGGATACAGGCCACAGGTAACTCAGAATTTTAAGCTCATGCACCAGGTCTAGTATTTAGGTGGCTGTTAAGTATACTAAATGCCATCTTTACATTAGCAATTGCATATGTATATTTAGATCCAGAATATATGGACATAAAGCACCTTGCTTACCAGAGCTGAATTTTGTAACACTTCTCTGAACGATTCAGGATTTTGCTGTGTTTTGCTTTGCTGCTATTGCAGCACTTAAACATTTTTAAGAGGTAGAATTGGGTGCTACGGATAGAAAACTTCAAAGTAGCCACCAGGAAAGAGGTAAATCCAGCCTTTGCCAGTGTTATAGTTTCGAAATCTTTCATGGAAATTTTTTCTCTCCCTTAACAACACAGAGGTTTGGGAGCCGCAAAAACCCCTCAGTATCTGCTCCTAGAACTAGCTAACCAAAGGTTGGCTGCTAGCTTTGCATTCCAATTTAATGGCTGGGGAGGATGGGGGATGTGAGGCAGTGGGATTTTTCCGGGTTTTTTGACACACTTCTCAGGCTGCTGTGTGGGTGCCAGCCACTGTTTGCTGGACTGGTGGAAGCACTTGGAGGAAGCTCCCTTGGTTTGGCCCCCCAACTCCTTGTGCTCTGTGCCACTTTTTTCGGAGACAGCGAGCAGGTGCTGCTACCTGGATTGGCTACAGAATCCTTGCGAGTCACCTGCAGAGGAGTTGCTAAGCCCTCACCCCCAACGCTTTTGGACAAAGGACTTTACACTCCCCACAGGAAAGGTTTCATCACATCCTTGTGGCCCCATTCTCATGAGAGCTTTTGGAGCCAGCACCTCTCCCTGCCCCTGCCTTTGCCTCGCCAGAGCCCTTTCTTTCATGGCCCCTGACTCCTGAGGCGCAGCATCAGCTCCCAGTCTGTAAATATAAACTGCACCAAGGGGGCAAAGACAGTACTTGATCTGTTTGAAGGTTTTTGGTTACAGTATTGCTACTTGTTCTGTTCTGTTCTGGGTTATATATATTTGTAGTAAAGAACTGTTATCATTTTCTGTACATTTTCTGATTAAATTCTCTTCATTTCAAAGATTGTGGTGGGTTTTGGGAAGAGGCCCTCTTCCTAGTCCACATAGACATCTTAGTTTTCTTTTAAACTGAAACAGCCAGTTCCTTCAGATCCATCTAACTGCTCAATTACATGAGACCTTTCTTGGCAAAGGTCAATCTTTTCACTGTGCTGGAGCAGAAAATAAGTTAAAATGAGATTTTTGTTGTTGTTGCTGTTTTTTACCTTGAGAACTGACAGTTTCTGCAGTGATGCAATCACAAATCTCTGTGGCAAAGTGATCAATGGGCTTCAGGCACATGTAGCTTTATTAGCAATTCTTTCGAGTTTAGTAGATTTTATTACTGAAATATGAGCAATCTAGAATTTCTGTGGAGAAATTCGAACCTGTCCAGGATGTACCATGATCGCTGGAAAAGACCAGGGTCCACTAGGTGGCACAAAGACACCATTGTAAAAGCCACAAGCAAGTCAGGGGTGCCTGTCTCTCATTCAACATCTTTATGTATTTATGTAAAGCAAAAAGGTACTGATAAAGATTGCAGACACAGTTATAGTCCAGCAACCCACACAGCTCTCTTCAAATAAAACCAAGCTCAGATGTCAGTGTGCTCCTTTGGACTTAGAAACTCAAAGAACTTTTCCCCAAAGAGCAGTATCTGCTCCTGCACACCTTCACTAACTCACAGCTGACTAACCATGCGGAAACTCATTTCTGTGTTTGCATTCATGAAAATACAGCCATCTCTGCTCAGGAGTATTAAAACTGAGAAGCCACTGATATTCTCATTTCCCCCCCTTTCTTCCAATCACCATTATGCCATTCTAGTTAGTTTAATTCCTGCACCATCACCTTGAAGTGGATAAGGACACTACTGGCAATGCTGGTGGGGCAGCTGTGCTTGGATGATGAGGTAACAGCACACACACATGAGATAGGCAACTATCATGATAAATTCCAAAACTCACCTGAGCTCTAACATAGATAAATCTAAATACTGAGGCAAAACAATGGCAATTATTTTTATACTTGTAATTTTTCAAAAGTCAAAGATCATAACATAGATAAGTGTCACTTTCACCATAGCTGGGGAAGCACTTACCTGATCATTTGCTGTGTTGAACTGCAGCTCCCCACAGCCACAGAATTGCTGACCCTCTGAAGACTGCCTCGTCCAACCCCTGCTCGAAGCAGGGTCATCTACAGCAGGCTGTCCAGGACTGTCCCCCAGTGGGTTTTGAATACCTCTGTGGATGTAGACTCCACAACTGCTTTAGGCACCCTGTTGCACTGTTTGACCACCCTCATGGAAAAAAATATTTCTTATGCTTAAATGGATTCCTCATATTTTAATTTGTCCCCATTGTCTTGTACCTCCTCTGGATACAACCGAGAAGAGACTGTCTCAGTGTTTTTACTCCCACTCTTATCCACAGTTATGTACATGCAGATGGCTCCCCACCTTGAGATTTCTCTCTTCTCAAGGCTGAACATCCCCAGCTTGCTCAGACTCCCCTCATGTGAGAGATGCTCCAATTTTGTAATCATCTTCGGGGCTCTTTTCTGGACTTGCCAGGAATGTCCATGTCCATGTCCATGTCCATGTCCGTGTCCATGTTGTATTGGGAGCTTTATGGAAGACATTGTGTGTTGAGGTTACCTGGACAAGCCCATGTCTGCAGCCCATATGCGGGCTCGGGCTGCCACTGTGCAGGGAATCTGTCAGAGTGCCTCATGCCAGGTTCTGCTGCGTGTTGGTGGGTGTTGTGGCAGAGGTAACACTGCAGCCTGACAGAAGACAGATGGGTTCTTTCCCTTTGTGGTGGAAACACTAGCCACTGATAATACTGATCAGCAATAGCTGAAAGGCTGCTGTACTTGCACAGCATCAAGGCTTTCTCTCCCCCCTACCATTTATACTGAAGGATGAATGGTCAGACTTCAGGTCCAGGAATTAATAGTGCTGCAGCTATTATTATCTTTGTGTGGATGAAATGAAAGTGCAACGTCTGTATACATAAAGTTACAAGAGGTACCAAAATTGCACACCACTGCTTTTTTACGCTGTCAGAAAAGAAAAAAAAGTATAAAGTTCTGTCCCAAGGAATGATTTAAAAAAACCCAAAAGTATGCAGTCATATGGTTTCATTTAGGAATAATAGCATTTGTTTAATTGAGCAATTTAGATTTTTATACACTGAATAAACCTATCCTTTTATTATCTCTAGATTTCCTTGCTTCTGACAATAGACTTTCTTTGTTTTTTAGATAAACAGCCCCAATGACTATTGCTTCACCTTTCTTAATTTTCTAAAATTATTTTTCCAAAATTATTTTTCCCTCCTCCTCAACTGCAGATAGCAGAAGACAGATAACCTGAGTATGGCAGCATTTTCCCATAATTTCATGTCTACCACACTCTCAACTCACCCCAGCTGAGGACTACAACAGGTCATGAGGCTCCCACGTGCTTTGGATCTTCCAGAAGATGAGGACAGCACAGAAGCTTTTTGGAGCAGAGTCCAGAAGAGTCACATTAACATCCTGAGCCACGTAAGACTTGTTGTTTCATACATGACATATACAGTAGACCACAGATTTAAAAATTCCACAAACCTGTGCTTGTTGTCTACTTCATGAAATTAAATACTTAATGTTAAAGCGAAGTTGTATAAAAAGTACTTTTGTTCTATTCTAGTTGCTTACAAAAATGTATATAAAATAATAGTAAATAGGCAGCAAAATGACAGCTATACTATAGTCTGAGTATTAGTAATGTTTTAATACTAGAAATCTGCCCAGGCTTTGGTCACTGAAATGACACTTTATTATAATACCTGTGTTCAATGAGCTGCTCATTCTTCACAATTGATATCCATGTAGTAATTACTATTAATTGAAGTGTTACAGTCTTAATTTTAATGTCAAAATACACATTTTTTGGTAAGATGAAATGTACTATCTTCAGTACAATGTAACAGTTGCTTTTTTAAAAACTGATTCCAGTACAAGAGGGTTTATATACAAAATAAGATATTTAAAAGTCATCAGTGAAGACATTGAGAGCAAAATATGAGTTTTCTCTTTCCTAACAAATGGCTTCACCCTGAATAATCAATGCCAGTTTGCATCAGTGGAAACTACTGACTTAATCGCAAACAGTATTAGTACATAGGTAACATCTAGAGATGACAACCTCCCCATTCCTGTAACTGGCAAATAAACATAAAATGTATGAGATGCACTCACTATGAATACACAGTTCCTTCCATGGGTGAGAAACCCAATGCGATACAAGTATTTTCAGGTACCTCTGAATAGTGTTCTACATTGGCTTTAATTAGTAGAATTTAATATATAATACATGAGACAATATTTCCAGTTAACACATTATTCTTTATAACTTCCAAGTGCAACAAGCTTAGTGCAAAATAGACAAAATCTAAGAGAAAAAAATATTTTTTCCATGTAATTTAATGTGTTGTTTACACTTGAGAGATGTTTGCAATGTTAGCTGGTAATCACAGTTTTTTATTGAGCATTAGGCAAGCAGAACACTACCTGTTGGCCAGTACAAGGATGTGCAGCAATGCATCCTCCCATTTCTAGTCCTCTCTGTAACTCCTATGAATACACATCATGTCAACCTGACGGTGTGCAATTATTTGACAACTGCATATCCTCAAATAGAAGGTTATGATATACAATCATCTGCATAGGTGGACATTAAGAGTGTATCATAAGGATTCTGATCACTAATTGCATCTTACTTCAAAGCCCAAGTTTGAAATGCTCCTCTGCTAAATACACCAGATATTTTAAAGATTAGTTCCCATTTATTTTACCTAATACGTATGTCACAACATAAAGTCCTGTGTCACCCCTCCAACAGTTTGAGCACAATTGTGCAAAGGATTCCAGGTGTTGCTCTGAACTTTTAAAAGCAAAATTTGAAAAATATCCCCAGATACAGTTCAAAAGTTTGAACATAAAATAGTTTAGAATTTTGTAATATTTAAAGTATGTCAATATATCTTTAAAATAATTTTTCTCTTCACTTTTTATTTAATATGGGGATATTTAAAAGGCAATTTCACACAACAATTAACCAAAAGGAGACAAGTCAGTTGACAAAAACAGTAATTAAGAATAACTGATATGTATTTTTATTACGAAAAAGTACAGTAAACAAAATACATTCACAAAATAGATAATCAGTACTTTTAAATACCATGAAGTATGACCTGTAAACAGAAAACACTTGTTAGAAGCTTAAATATAGAAATTCATCATGAGTATAAAACATACACTTACTCAGCATTTATAAGACAATTATGGATGTTATTCTGGTAGCTCACGTTAAGGTGAATAAAGTTCTTCAATCATATGATATAAGCAAACAAATAAAATAGTAAAATGAAAACAAGAGATTGTCAGATCAAATACTCGTTTCCTTCTTATGATTATTATGTTTCCAAAATAGTAACAAAACTTGGCCAGGCTTGATAAAAAACCTGTCAAACCACAAGCAAAAGTGGCTGCCAGTTGGGAAAGCAGAATTTTGCAAAGTTGATTACTTCACCCATTCTCAGAGATTTCAAAGGTAATCACTGATTTGAAGAAAACAGAGGTAGAACACAAGACAGCCTTCATAATTAAAAAAAAAAGTCCTTGTAACAAGGTAATCCTTCAGTTGCTCAAGTACTGGTTATTCCTTGAAGCTCACATTTCTGGTGGAGAAAAAAAAAGTCAAAATAAAGTTAACTATTATATTTTACTAATTGATGCTAGGATAAATAGTAATATTTAGCTTTAGCCTCCTCATATGCTCTTCTGTTATTCCTGAATATCAACTATTAGCATACTATCTAAAACTCTAGATTCAGTTCATTGACTCATTGCTCAAATGATTTACAAAGTAGAAGTGAGATGAGGAGGAAGAGAAGATTTATTAAGGACATGAAATCAGACTAGAAAAAGAGACAGTTGAAACACTGTTAATTACAGAGTACACATCACTGTGGTAAGCTTCCAAGAAGGAATAAATAAGTAGGATGAAAGATGGTGACAGAACTGCTGAGATCATTCTACTGTAATGACCCATTGATTGGTTTAAAATGAAGACATACATAAAAACTTCATGTGAATTCGGCTGTTAAAAACCGCTTTCTTTAAAAACACATTACTTAATGAAAATGGGATATTTTCTGATAAGATATGGTACAGAGCTATCATTGTTAAAACTAAGTATGCAAATATTAGCACAAAAATAGCACTACATTGTGTTCAAGTTTAGCAACTGGACTTTTTACTGCTCTCAGGACTCACTGTAATGCAAGGAAGACTATAGGCAACTCTCTACTGATGATATCCATTCTCAGAAATATATTTTCTGTCATCATCTCAGTCAAAAGGTTGATTTGCAGTAACAGGGTGCCCGCTAATGGCTCGTCAGTAAAGCAAAAGTCATAACTGCTGTTTCATCCCCACTGTTGACATCTCATTTGCTACAGTTTTTTTGCTTTGCCCATAAACTGGCAGAAGAGAAAAAATGCTGACAATGTGGGTTTACGCCATGCTGACCTCAGTTCTCAAGTAACCTGTGTTTTTGTTAATAAAAGTAAGCTTAAGAACAAGCCATATGTATTTCCCAACAAAAATAAACTTTAAGATCTGTCAGTAAGATTAAGGAGCTGTTTCAGGACGTGTTTTCTACAACAATCACTGTTCACCTCTTCCTGTTCTTCTGCTCTTCACTGCAATTTATTAAGCAATACAGGACAGGCAGGATATAAAGTCAATAACCAGACCTGTAACATAAAACTGACATAATCTAAAACAAAGGTGATCTTCAAAAGAACAAAAATTTTAGTGAAAATGAACAGGTGAGAGGCTGATTTTGATTTCTTTTTTATGGACTCTAGTGATTACAATCTTAGACATTCACAGATTAAAGGACTAACAATGCATTAATTATTTCTATGCACTTGTTTTGAAGGCAGTTTCATCTAATGCATAGGGTTCAAATGCATTTTAGTTGAACTGTCTTCTGTGGAGTGTTTTTCCTTCATTGCTGTACTTGAGAGAATTTCACAGCATTTTTCTGAATATGAACCATTTGTTGTTTGGAGATAACTATTAACAATAACAACCTGGAAAAATATGTTTGGATATAAGTACAAATAAGAAGGCAATACAATCTGCTGTCAGCTTGTGCAAGACCATTAACAAAAACAGAAATGAGAATTCATTTTATTACATGGTCTTTGGAGAGTGCTTTGCATCTATTGTTTTCAGTCAACATTTTATAGTAGGAGAAACAGCAAAAGCAGAACTTAATAGACACCTGAAGTAATAATTACAAATAATCAAAAAGGTTTTATTTAGAAACAATTTAAACTTATCTCTTAAACAATCTGCTAAAATTGAATCACTTACTTTTCAGCTGCTGCTGCTTGATCAGTTGTCCTTACAATGCTACGTTCAGGAGAACGTGAGGGAGACCTCAATGTTGAACTGAGAGGAGGTGAAGCACGTAATGATGATGTAGAGAGGCCGTGTCGGCGCATCTCCTGAATCGCACGCTCTCTGCCAAGGAGTAGCAATTTTAGTTACATAGCACTTATGTACTGCAGGATGTTAAAGGAAGAAAACATAATCTTTTTCCCCATGTTTTTACCTGGTGATTTTTCACAAGACTGTGCAAAATGTTTTGTTTTCTTGTCAAGTCACTCAATTTTATTCTTGTTTTCAAGAGAAGGTACTTTTTTATTTTTAGAAGCAGTGCTAAACTCGTAAAATTTACAAGAAAACTCAGAAATTTTTCAAGATTTTTCTTTCTTTTTTAATTACACAGTTTTCAAGACGAGCATGTTATATTTTGCACAAGAGGAACAGAGTTTTCCATAAAAGTTTCTCACTATTGAAAAAAGCAAGTTTAAAAGTGAGAAAGAAGAAATGAGAAGAGTCATTGAAAAAAGAGCATCTTACCGTTCAAATCGCTCAGTTGTCAGTTGCCTTTTTAAAACATCACAGTCAGTCTGCAGCTGTGCAGCTTTACTTCGAAGTATGGAAACCTCTCTACTATGGCTGCTTCTAAAAAAAAACCATGAGAAGCAACGAAGTTTTCTCTGAACACCATCAGCGAGGAGCTTAGATAATTTACAGCAAGATAAACAAAACCAGACATTGAACATGTGTTTTCACATAGATCAAATCACATACAAATTAGAAGGAGCAAGAACCAATTGAATGCAACACAATGTTTCCAAAGGTGAGAATGAAGTGAGCAGCTCTCACTACATCCTGACTACATCATGTTCCTTTTCAGACAAAGGTAAACACAAACATGTTTTATAAAAACAGACAAAACAATTTAAACATTAATTTATTGATCTACTATCCTCTGTTGCAATATGAGGTGATCTTTATGTATACATTAAAAAAAGAAGAAAAAAAGCAGTAAATATCCACAAAAATTACAAACATAATAGTAAAAATTGTATCAAGTAGGCTGGAACTATCTGGCTAGCAATGAACACAATGGAATCAAATCTAAGGAAACAATATATTAATGCAAATACCAGACCAGCACAGCCCAGAGTCTCAAAGCTTGTCAACTACACCCTTGGTATTTGAGCTCAACTGTTTCAACTGCAAGGATCAAAATGAAAAGCAGCCTTGAAAATCTTAAGTAACGTGATTAAGTATACTTCTTAATAAATAATCAGCTTGACCAACTCAATGCTTGGTTACAAAATACTGTTAATTCATTATAATGGAAGAAAAAAAAGTCATTAAGTGTAAAATAACTTGTCTAAATGAGAATCTAGACACCTGTGTTATTCCATACAGTCTTCAAAGCGAATATGAGGTGGAGTGCTCAAAAGTCACTTCTGGAGAAGCAAAGTGGTTCTAGTTTATTGCTAAAGCACTCAACTGGAATTCTGAAAAATGAGCTCCACTCCTAGGTCAGTCACTGACTTCCTGTCTGGCACCCGCTGGTCCAGGAAGATGCAAACTACTCAAGAGATTTGTTCCAAAAAGAACAGCAGAATATTTTTGTCCATGTTCCCTATGCATCAGTAAAATTCCTAAAATGGTATCTTGATCCAGTATGTTGAGAACAGATGCAGAAGACAAGAGATCTCGATGATATCTTACTCTAAGTCCTTCAGAGACAGGCATATGCTTTCAGGATGGAGGTAAGAATTCAGGGCCCAATATCATTATTGTAAAATAAGGAAAGAAAGCAAACACTTTGTGAGTTCTGAAGTCATTTCACATCAATGACATTTAAACAAAATTAAGAGCATGAAGTAAATCACTCAAAACTTTAGAAATATTTAATTTGAAAGCTTCATGCACAGCAATCACCATTTAAGTTTACGTGACAATACACAATTTTCATCTGTCTCTTTCCCAGTAGACACAGATAGTTCTCAACAAGTAGTTTAGCTATTACATATTCTCCATTTATTTAATCCATCTAGATCCTCAAGATCTCATGCACTGTACTATCACCCAAACAGCACTCCAGGTAACACAACTACTCACTCTACAGAGCTCATGATTCCAGCACTAGAGAATTTCACTAGTTAAACTTCATTCTGCAAATCCTAAAGTCAGAAGTTGTGCCATTTTATAAATGAAGGGGAACTATAGGCACAATAAGGCTAAAACTTTAAGTAATGTTCAAAGACACTGGCACATGATTTTTGTCAGAACTTAAATTCTGCCACGACATATGAATTTTGTTTTACAAGACACAAACATAACTGTCAGAACTTCAGTCACAGCTGTGAGCATTTAAAGTTCCTGTTCTTTAGACTGCAACAACCACAAATTGAATAGTAGGAAAAAAGGTATGTACAAATAGGTGTCACATCTGAACATTTGCCTAGCAACACGCAGAACCTTTGAGATAAATAGAGGAAAACAGTTAAACAGAATAGCCAGTCGTCCTTCAGGAGAACATTTTCCTTCTTTCTCTAGTATCCCATCCTATTAACAATGCAAGTACTGACACTTACAGCAAACAAGCAATTATTCGTACAGTGTGTGCAGAATTAAAATAATGAAAAATTACTATGATGTTAGTTAAACAGAGTTTTATAATGTTTGTACACAAAGTAGCTAAATTCAATTTAAATGAAAACCTCCTTATTTCCAGGGTTTTTTTGTTTCCTTTTGGGTTTTTGTTGGTTTATGTTTTTTCTAACTTATGTTCATTGTATGCAACTAACATTTTTCCCCAAAGTAAACAAAATCACCAATACTGAAACATGAAGCAATTAGTTGCACAAGGGCAATAAATACCATTGTCATCTACAGATCCATACAGATCACTGCTGCTTGAGGTGGACCATCATCAGCCTTAAGTTATAGCTTTTATGTAAATCAACCAAAGGTATTTTTCTTGCATACGTGTGTCACCAAGTTACAGACAGTTTTCACCTCTTTAAGGATGCTATATTCTGTATCTCACAAGCAGCATTATCTGTCCTACCTTCCGTATGTTTCCTTTCTCTCCCTACTTTAGTGTTTACTAAGTGGGTATATCTGTTTTCCTTTGAAATTCTACTTGACTATACTCTATACTCTTCACCACCATCTCCAACAGCTGCCACTCCTCCTTCTTGCTATTTAATGCAGAGCTATCACTACACTCTTGGGGCGGTCCCGTGGTGTAATGGAGAGCACTCCGGTCTCTGAATCCCAAGGTCGCGAGTTCGAGTCTCAGTGGGACCGTCCCCAGCAGTTCAATGCCTCTCTGCCATCCCATCCCGTCAGATCTTGGATGCGAAGCAGGGTCAGCCACGGTCAGTACCGGGTGCTGTGACAGTCCCAAGGACTTTCACTGTCATTGTCCAAGCTTGCTCGGCCCGTGGCAAATGAACCTTAGGACTTAAGCGGTGGGGCCAGTTCTGTGCACGCTGTGCCTCACCTAAAAAATCCACTGCACAGGCTGGAAGGGCACACCCACGTGGGGAGAGCCCTGCCCAAATCTTCGTTCGCGAAGGTTGGCCATTATTATCATTACACTCACTGCCTAATGGAGCCTTAGGAGAATTATCACGTCATGATACTTGGCAGTTTTACTTTAACAGTTTGACTTGATGATCTTAAGGGTCTTTTCCAACCTGAATGATTCTAAGATGACATGTCATGGAAACTTTAAATTCCATGATCCATAACGTGAAGAAAAATTTTTAAACTCCCCCACTTTCCTCATACATGAATTTCACATACTCAAAATATCCCCTCCTTTAACTATTGTTCCAAACAGATTAGTTTTTCTTCTACAAGTGTGTTTAAAAGTTATTTCTTCTTTAGGCAAATGCACAGCATATGAAGTTGCTGGCCACATTTAGTGTAGGTGTCAGGTTCAGTTCTGTTTGTATTAAAAAGGAACAATAACTGTTAAAAAAGACTTTTTCCTTAACAGTTAATATCAACAGCAGCAAAAGTACTTTTGCTTTTTTAAAGCACTATGACTTCACTAATTATTATGTCAATGATTCTTACTTTAATCAAAGTAAGGACAATAGGCATATTCAGTAGATAAGCAATCCACATTTACCATGGATTTAACACACTTGGTGTTTCTTTTGTGAGCTGTAAACTTATGTTAAAATTTTATCTAGAGTATGTTTCCTTTGGATCTCCTGTTTCTGATGTCCACCAAAGTGCTGATTAGTGAAAGCAATATGAAAGATCTGTAAAGAAACTTTAGGCAAATGATGCCACAAAAGGCCAGAAGACATTGCTTGCAAAAATCTGCTCAGCCATACTGAATATCCAGACTTTGTGAATAAGTATTGTCACACAGAAAAAGTTTCTTTGTAAAGCACATAACATACATACAGTGGTTAAAACTTACAGTTTGCTCTCGGCAAGTGTTAGCTTGTCTTTCAGTAACTGAATTTCGGTATCTTTCTCTTGGGACGTTAATTGGTTCTGAAATTCTTTGTCTCTACTAGTAGCCAGTAACGTTTCAAGATTCTGAACTGTAAGTCTCTCACTGGATAACTGCTTTTTCAGCAACTCTACTTCTGATTTTATATCTTCTAATTCTCCTAGAACCTAAGGCACAAATTTTATACATTATTAATACACTGGTTTACAAACACAGAGAATTCTATTTTGTGAAGAGTTGTTATAAAAACTGAAACGATATGAAGTTTCATAAAAAAGAACAGGAAATTGAGCTCACAGAACAAATCAAAGCCTATGATTATTTTAAACTACACTTAGTTTGAAACTATTCAAGCCGTACTTCTATCAAATGTTTTACTGTGTTCTGGATTACAGAGTGCTAAAAATGTTTATGTAAGTACCTGGAAGACTAATTTGCGTTTAACAGCAGAAGAATTTTGCACAAGTACAAAAAGAGTATTTACTATACTTCATTCTATTTGATGAGCTCAGCTCACAATTAGCTTCTTGACTTTTGCTGAAAATGTAGGCATACTTATTTTCCTCATCAGTTTTATGAATATAAACAAATTCTACTGTTCTTGAGGTCTTGAATATCACAGTACTAAAAAGCCTGACCAAGTCACTAAATCAAGACAAAATCAGCTGTAAAGAAAAAGGCTTAGAAAATATGAATACTTAAAACTATTTAAACTATTTGAAAGTATTTAATGAATTTCAGCTGTATCTAATTTTCAATTTAATTGAAAAAAGCCATTACGGAAAGGTCTTTAATGTCTAAATAAAAAGTGCCCTATTCACTTTTGGTAAGTTGAAAATTTGAGTAAATTAAAAAATAATACATATAATCTGTCTCTGGTATAGCAAAAACTACAGCTGCAACATTTTGCAGTGATAATGATCAAACAAACTTCATTTTTTTGTGTGAAAACCACAGATACAAATCTATATACTATAAGATTTGTAATTTATATGAAAATGGAAAACTAGTGATGTAAATTAGCTCACCTTGCTCTCAGAAGTGACTGTTTTCTCCAAAAAACATTAAAAGCAAATTAAGTTATTTTATTATAGCAAATTAAATTTGCCTTTGCTGCTTACCCTTTCATAATCCATGCTTTTGGATGTCAGCTGTCGAGATAAAAGTTCTTTGCTAGACTCAAGTTTCACACAGAGTTCCCTTACAGAAGTCAGGTCTGCTAACACAGAAGTCTTATCATGATTTTCACGTTTAAGATCCTCTTCCAATTTGGACATATTTTTTGTAATGGACGAGATCTGAGATTCATATACTTGATGTGCAACAATATGCTAAACAAAAACAAATATGGACACACCTTAAGTGTTAAATTTAACAGTTTTCTGTTGAATAACTTGTGTTTTCTTAATACTTAATTTTCTCTTCAAAACTCACTTTCCCTATAAAACTAACTTTGCATTACACTCCTTCCCTCTCCTTAAATCACAGCTAAGGAGAACTAATAAACCATTTTTTTAATCACAGTCTTGAAGAATTATATAAGCATTATAAAAGAGTAGAATAAGGCTGTATTCCAGCTTCAGAGAATTGAAAAGCTAAAACCCCCAAAATGCAACCTTTTTTTAACACAGTTTACCATGTAGTCTGTAACTCTTTTGGTTAATTAAAAGCATGAGACAAAATGTGGTCAATCCACAACAATTATACTTGAGAACTTCATTGACCTCCATGAAGTTATTGCTTCTAAAATGTAAACCTCACTATGTTCTGTGATATTGGTCTAGGCTTCACTATTATGGAATCCTGATTCTGGATTTGGACTACATCTATCAGAGTTTTGCCTTGACTCCAGGCACCAACACTTCAAATACTTCATTCAAAACTGAAAGAAATGTAAGAACTAAGCTTACAAAATACTCATAAATCTATATGCAAACATTTTGAAGCAATTAAACAAAAGTTTCTTACAGAGAAATGATAGCAATGATAACTGAACAGAGGAGTTCTAAAACTATTAAAATACATGTCATTATTTTAACTTTGGGAGAGCAGGGGACAAGGAAAGCACAATCAGTTACTCCTTCTAAAACTCAAGTGTTCACATTTGACACATTCATATATAAAAATTATTTTCCATTAAAGCATTAAAAACACTACATTGACTTTATTAAAAAACACCTGAATGTATCTTACTTTCCTTGACAGAATTTCATTGCACAAGTTATTACCCCTTGAATCTCTTTTTCCAGAAGTTCTACTCTCTCTCGAAGATGTCTCCGATCTGTATCTACTGAAAGGAGTTCGAGTCGTATCGAGCTGCTTTCTCCTTCAGCCTGATGAGCCTTCATTTCCCAGTCTTCAGCTTGTGTATGGAGCATTTGGAACTTCTCTAATAATTCTTGGTTTTCTCGTTCCTAATGAAACAGTAAATAATCATTCTGCAATGATCAACATAGCTTCAAGTTGCTTAATCTTATTCCATACCTACTCCCTTACAATAGCTTGTGGGGGTTTTTCCCAGGAGAAAACAGATATTTTTTGATTTTCTTAATCCCACTATCTGGCAACTACTAGTATAAATAGCAAATAAATAGAGTGATGGCATTCAGTTTTATTAAGATGGAAGTACTTACATTTAGAAGTTGTTTATTAATTTCAAAGCTCCCAGGAGAGGGGTTATTTTGGATCTCTCTGCATTGTCAAGAGCCACATTATTGAGATATACTGAGTGCTGCTCTTTCCAAGAAATTCCAGCAGGAGTCCATTTTCAACTGTTTTACTTACTGTGGTCTTACAAATATATGCATTACAGCAGTGCCTGAAACACTGATAATCTATGTGAACATATACACCAAAGCAGTTTATCACGGAACTACAAAACTGCAAACCTTATTATCTGTGCAGTGAGAACAAATGTTGCTTGTGAATTTCAATTTGGCCAGACTGCAAGTGCATTTTGTAATTGGTTGCTATCTGTATATTCTACAGCTTCCTGGTACCCAGCCTGAATAACTGGATTCTCATTTTCCAAAGATGTGGCCACATCGGCAGCTGAAGTACTTTGGACATATACTGCAAAATTCTTAAAAACTAAGCTTCAAGTGTTTTAATTTGATAGTTCTAAGCTAACTTACTACACTACTGACCTTAATTTTTTCCCTTACAAGTTTCAGTTTCAACTTGTAAAAAGTGGTTGAATTTACATATAGTCATCAAGCTGAAATCAGATCAAAACTCATTCTTCTCAATTCAAAGTCACATAATAAATTTGCCAGTTCATGTTGTCCTGACACAGTTCCTATTTGTTTTAAATGTTTATAAGTTTTAACTCACATACATCACACTTGAATCCAAGTATCAAGATATTGTTTTGATAGTACTATTTTTACACTTTTGTGCAGAGCTACAAATAAATTTTTCTTTTCAAAAAGGGTCAAATATTTGAAACAATTGTATGAGCTTCTGGTTGCCTATAATCATGAAACAGTACCACATATTTTACTAGTTGCCTTGTCAAAACTCAAAAAGCAAAACAACATTCAAACATGATGTTTGTCTTTGCCCTGCATTGCGATCAACTAGAACATGATCAATGAAATTTTGATGTGCTAGAATTAATCAGTGCTTAGTTTTCCATTAATCCCCACTGGTAGCTTGAAACACTCCAGAGAAAAGAAAAGAAATAAAAGAAGGAAACTGGACAGGCAGGGATAACAGGACCCGAAAGGTACAATCCTTAATTTGTTTTAATGAAAACAGTAATGACTACCTACAGATTATATTCTTACCTTTGAAGCCATCAAGGTCTCAAATCTGGAAACTTCAGCTATATAATTATGAACCCTGGTTTTCATTTCTTCTTTTTCACGTATTGCATCTTCAAGCTCAGTACTGATAGCCTGAAAAGAATACATAAAGTCAAAATTGTGCAATATAGTAAAATCACTATATAATACTCTATCAGATTAAATCAAAGTAATTGCATATGCCCTCATTTTTTTCCTATTCTACTTACAAAACCCTTTGGGATTTGTAGGGTTCAGAAATATCCCCTATCACCTGAGATACACCAAGGGCTTCCAGGCAAGAATAATCACAGAAAACAGTGACTATCACACCACCAGCTCATAAAATATGCAGCTTCCCTGATGACACACCCTACTGATCTTTGAAAAATTTGACATATTGATATTTGGGAGCTGGATTTTTTATAGCCTTAAGATGCACTATCCCTGAGTGAAAGCAAGTTTTAGGTCACTAGCAAGTCAACTTTGTAACAAAAGAACATTTATTTTAAAGTGGAATGCAAGATGAAAAAACTAAATTGATTACTAAGATCATATTTAGACATCAAAATTGCACCACACAACTTGTTTTAGATATTTGAACTGCTAACTCTGGCTGTTTCAGGTTCAGCTCTCACCTTCCTCTGAGTGTTCTGGCTCAGAAAGTCAAAAAGGCAAGTATCTTTTTCTATCCCCATGATCAGATGTGGGAGGAATAAACAATACTGCCTTGTTTCTTGCCCTTCTTCTCTTTATGGTATATTAATATTCATAAGTGGCAGCCTTTTTTACTATGTGCCTTATGTAGCATATGATGAAATCAGTCTGCTTGTCTCTGTGGTAGCCTTCCCAAACAGACTGGGAAAGCTTTAGTCATCACATTGTAATAATATTTAATATTTCATCTTATTAGATGCCTGTGAATGGCAGGTCTAATTTCAATAATACATACACATATTTATGTATTGCATTATATGTTTTACAAGAACTATTCAGGGTACTACATCACTTACTCAAAAGATGTTGCTATATTGCACTATCTAGCATCAGATTCAACCAGGCCAGCTGAGGAGAATTGAAATAAATGTTTTAGCTAACAAGGTCCTGATTATTTTTAGTGTTGGCATTTACAGCAAATTGAAACAAACATTTTAATCTCATTATCAAAATTGTAAAAGGCATTTGAGTCTCACAAGGAGCTGCAATAGTTGTATTTGCTGTACAAATTCAATGTAATGAGTTGCAACAGCATTCTGGGCTAGCTGTCTAGATCACACCCATACATTCTCTACATAGTCTTTCTAATTTTTAGCTCAATAAAAATGTTACTGACCTCATAAAACACTGGACATTTTTGTTATATATTGTCCATATGCACATTCTATTGTACAGGGATATCCATGTCATGCACTTGGAACTGGGAGGCTTTTGGTCAGCAGTAACCAGTTGGTGCAGAAAACCAACTCATTATTCCTTCAACTATGCAAAGGATTAAAAAGGCAATTTACTTCAGGCTGCCCAAGCCATGGATCCCAGATCCAGAGAATTCCAAGGAAAAAGAGACATAGCAAGGATGATTGCAAAGAGTGCAAAAGGAGATAGACTGGGCAAGTCCTTCATGCTTTTGAAAGAATGAGCCCTATACACCAGTGGTTGATTTAATTCTGGACCCCTGGAGAACATCTTGAGGCGAAGATGTCACACGAACAACAACAATGACAATAATCCAACAGTATAATCCACTGAATCTCTCAACTATTCCTGTCTTGCACAATTTTTATTTAACTTACATGAACTTCAGATAGCTCATCTTTCAATAAAATAGCCACTGATAACCTATGGAAATAGGTTATTCCTCAAGACATTAAAGATTTTATTTGAAGTCTGATTCCACAACTGACATAAGTTTAAGTTGTGTCTTTATAGCACGCACTTTACAAGGAAATGTGTTTAGCCATCAGCAGCTGAGAGAGACTTGTTTACTTTCTAACTGGAAATCTGACTGTGAATACACATGGCCCAACTCAGTGGCCATTGGGCAATTATAATCCACTTCTCACTGGCTTTCTGACCTGAAGCTACTGCCTGGTCAGCTATTAGCAAGGAGGTACTTTATGATTCTAAACTACTAGAGAGCTAAAGAAAGATTGGAAACTAGATGGATGAAATTAATGAGTCACTATGCACCAGAATGAATTCAGATGTGCTAGCAACCTCCTTCCTCTCCCTCTCACCTTCACCTGACTAACAATTTCATGTCTGCTTTTGTGGTTTCTTGCTCTCTCTCAATAATCAATTTCACAGAAAATAAAACCCAATTTTATTTTATCAATTAAATACCAACTACCAGGTGATACACCCAATTAACATAATTTCATTATATTAATAAAAATTACGTCCTAGATTTATTTTATTTAACTTTATTTAGATTTATTTTTTAATCTGGGGGAGGATGACTAAACTGTTTTTTTCTTGCATTGTATTCACTACACTTACATATCTGAAGTAATTGCTTTTACAATTTCTGCCCAGCCATTTCAATATCCCAGTATTAAAAAATATCAGTAATTAAACATACCAATCAAAATTGGGGATATAGCAATTTTGATGTGACACTATATATAAGCAAGCAATAAGTAGTTTAATACATCAGTATAATGTTCTATCTTCATACCTGGTTTTCTCTGACTATTGTAGCGAGGTCATCTTGCAATCGTCTGTTTTCTTTCAGAGCCATGTCCTTTACTCTTCCTATTTCTGCAAGCTCGGCCTGGGATGTATCAAGCTGGCGATGCAAGCTGGATATCTCACGGTCTCTGTTGCTCAGCATGCCCTTCACCTGGCTATCAAGTGAAAATATTACTTAGGTTGTTCCTTTTCTTGTACTGTACCACATGCTGCTGAAAATGGTCACACATGGATATGCAAAGGCATTCTTGCTTACAGAAGGCTGATTAACTGAGTTGAAATATAAATGTAAGCCAAGTATGTAAAATGTCAATATGCAGAAATAAAATGGAATTAATTTTCAACTTTGAAGATTTATCTGCTAAGATGCAACTTATTAGGCAAACAGCAATTACAGATACTTATGTTTATCTGTGTTTGGTAGCGGTTACAATATGTTACCCACTGCATATTTTATAAACCATAGAGGAAGAAGATGGCTTACACTTGAAAGACAACAATCAAAAGAGAAAGGAAGAAATGAAAAAAAAAGTAGAAATATAAATACAGGTGAAATTAAGTAAAATTTTGCATTAGTTCTTTGTCACAGATACTTCATGCACCAGTGCAGCAAATCTTCAGTTACAATAGTTTTAAAAAGTTTAAATACTTTCTTCCAAAAAGCTATAGTTCTAAAAGTCATGCTTAAAAAAGAGAAGTATCAGATGAAGCCCAGCTAAAAACTACATAAATATATTTTAATTAAGACTGTACTAGTAGCTTATGCGAGAAGAATTAGATTGCCAATAATTAAGAATTCAACTCTGAATTTTACCTGTGTCAATTGAATAATATCTAGTGGAGTTCTGGAAAGCTACTTCTTAAATGATAATTATGCAATATTACCAATTTAGGCAAATAAATATAGACAATTATTAATGGTTGTCTTAACAGTGTCCTAGCAGCCTGCAATATAATTGCAGAGGAAGTCTCTTCAAAAGTTGTGTACAACTTTCTCAGCATAGTATACTCCTTTACTTGACTTAAATGGAATTAACTCCATTTCATCAAAGTAACTAAAACAGCCATATACTCTCATTTTAAAACCAATAGATAAAATAAAATCTCTGAAGAAGGCATCCTAGTCTTTACTTACTCTGTTGAAGACTCCAGCTCGGAGAGAGTTAGACGTAAATGAGTAATTGTTTTCTCCTATGAAAATAAAAACTAAAGTTGTATTAGGTAACATTTTATTTCAATGTAACAGGATACATCGAGTTCAAGAACTTTTCATTTAAACTTTTATTATAACTACTTGCCAATAAGTAATTGCATCTTTGCACATTCAAATTTCCAAGCTTCTTTTCTTTATTGAGAAAGGATTGTCTTGCAATCAAAGATGGAAGTCAGCTACAGATTTTGTCACCTCAGGCTAGAACCATCTATCTCAATAAATACCTCCAAGTGCAAAGTGCAAAAAAATACTTCTTTACTTTCTTGGAGTGTTTAGGAAATACAGTAACATTCATAATTAAAGTGTAATTGAGTTGGCAAATGACTCTTTGCACTGGCTACGTTCATACATAGTGTTCACGTGATTCCTAATACTCTACATAGGCTTTGTCATCAAGGAAAAATGTCTCCCTAAAACCTAACTGCTTTAAAAATCCCCAAGTGGACTGCAAAGTAGTACTTTTACTGCATATACCTTGTTAGCTAAGTTGTCATCCAAGCATGCAATTCTTTCTGTTTTTTCATCCACAGTTTCTTGAAGACTGTCCTTTTCTTTATCCAAAACAGCAATAGTACTTCTAAGCAGATTCATTGCTTCATCCTGTGAAGTGCTCCTCTGGTTTAACCTGTCTACAAATAAAAGAATAAATGTTTCCTAATTTAAAAACAGGAAATAAGCATAAAAATAACTACTAATTACCTATTTTCTCCTTTAGCTTTATAATTTCTTCTTGAGCTGACTGCAGGTCATCCTTTCTGAGGGACAAGCGGCACTGTAAATCTTCAACAGACCTCTGGAGCTGGTCATTTAAGAGCCTGGAAAATCAGTATACAGTTGAAAGAAGTTTGGGATCTATTCAGGGTCTTCAACTTATGGCTCTTAAGCTGCTTAAAGTGCTGGTGCAGTTCCAGCATAACCTTCTGACAGGGTTTTATCATACCAACCTGCAGCATTGTGTTGTGTCATACTAACCAGTCTTTTCACTTGAGGAGAGCGAGTACTTAAGGATTGCTGAGGCCAACACTATTTACTTGCTCTACACCCCTGCTGCAAGTCCATATTAAACACCATTACAAATGGAGCAGTGGAACCTTGGTGGGACCACCATGATAATCTGAAACATTCACTTGCTCTGGTTTCTGTTACTCTTCATCAAGTGACTCATTACTTCTATCTTTTGACTGTTGCTTTATAAAGATTTTGATACGTAGCTCATAGCAGCGATTATCAGCCACACCACATTTTAAAAAGCAACCAAATTGACAGCTACAGTTTTGATTCTACTTTCAAGAAATACAGAGCCTGAAAGATACATGAAATCCTCTACCTGCATAGTTGTTTTTCTTGGAAATAAATATCAGTGTCTTACCAAAAAAAAAAAAAAGCAAAACAGAACTCCAAAGTAATTAAATGATTATTTATGAAACAAGTCAGGAAATAAAAAGCCCTCTCAAATGGGAACCCACAAAATCTAGAGAAGCTTTTCATTATTAAAAAACCCCCACCAATCCAGAATAGAGCATATTTGCTGATATAGATTACTCTTACCCAGTTCAAAGTGAAACTTTAGAGAGGAAAAAAAAAAGGGAGGGGGAAGAACACAGCTGTAACAAACTGCCACCATGCACAAAGTAGAACCAAATGCTGAAATGATTGTAGCACTACTCATTAAATCTTCCTTTTCATAATATCAATGCTTTCCACTGAAATTATAAGGAACCTAACAGGATATTTCATTTTTATGACTGTTGTTGCAATTTTACCAACAAATACACTAATTGTTTAACCAAGAGCACTCTTTGTGCAACCAGGAGCATTAAACGACCTTCAAGGCCTGCTTCTCAGCCTCAGCTCTTCATAGTTATCCCCCCAGTATTGTCCAGTGCAGTGTAGTACTGTTCAGGTGGGGAAAGGGGATTTCCCTTGTAAAACATCCAAAAGATGTCATCTGCAGCATTACCTATCCTGTAGCAATCTCTTACCTCAAAGGCTCTCATTTCCACCTGTATTTTCAAATTTCTGTGCAGATTTATTCAATACTCTCTTTGCACTTTCTCTAAGCTTTTTCCTTGTTCTATGACATTTAGACAGCTGATGGAAGCTCTTTTCTAAAACAACTTTAAAAGAGCACAGCAATGATCCTGCAAGTTTAAATAGACCTTAAAAATGCATGGTTATACTCGATCCTCCAGTTCTGAGTAAGCTGGTTAAATCCCCACAGACTGTGCCTATGGATCATAAGATGTCAGCTCTCAAAACAGCAGTATGTGTGTGATACCATTAGCATACGAAAGAGGGCAATACAAGAAAAACAGCTAATGTAAAATGCCATTACAGAATGATGCTCCATGAACCACTCAATTGTGGAATATCAGTGTCTGCTGTCTGGCATAAAATTTGCAGTATTACTGACAACTTTGTAAAATTGGCACAATCTAGACCTATTGCTGCAGTTTGCAAAGGCATCTGTCTTCCTTTTAACAAACAGCATTTGGAAATCCTTTTATAAACTTTCTGTTCTACTACATTCATAAGCAGGGAAAATGGTTATTAGAGGAAACAATTCTAGAAGGACAAAAAAATTTTCATTCACAACCTGCCATAAGTTATTGGTACATCTGGTCATCAAGTAAGTTCAGGAGGAACGAGATGTGAAAAGCCCCAACAGCACTTTTCCTTACTCACACTTAGTGTACTTTTCCTTAAGATACAAACAGTACCAAATAATTTTTAAAATATTTTATGGTCTTTCCCTGGAACTCAACTCTGTTATACAGTCATAGCATCTGTGAAAGAACACATATTGTATCAGACTTACTGTAGTGAGCAAATCTCATCTTTAAACTGAGAAGAATCATCAGAAGTCTGGGCAAGTTTACTGGACTTCAATTTTAATTCATTTTCCAGATAGTTTATTCTCTCCTTCAGGATGGAGACTGTAGTCTTTAGTTCACACCGTTCCATCTCAAGCTGCAATTTAAAATAAATAACCAAACATGTTATTTTTTGCAAAAGCTATCACAGCTTGGCTTTTAAATAAATCTAAGTTGAAAACAGTTAATAAAATTAATTGCTGGAACAGTCTATCCTATTTTAGAAATAATAAAAGCTTACTTCCTAAAAATGCACTTACTCCTTGAATATTATTCTCCAGTTCTGAAATATCATGCTGCATCTTTGTTTTTTCAAGGTTTGCTGCTTCTTGCTGAATCTGAAATAGAAATATAAATTACATGTAACAAGATAGCATTTTTAGATTCAATCATAGAAATTTAAGCTTCATGTTTAAGAAAACATTGCATTACATTCTTAGATGAATTGCCAAATGCAAGGTCTGTCTGTAAAACTATAGTACATTAGCTTAAAGATATCACTGCAGTTTAATATAACATCACTGAGTTTGGTTTTGATTGTTAGTTTAGATTTTTTTAAATAGTATCTTCATACTTTGATCTAACCAAATTAATATTTGTGAGTTGCTGTAGAGTTTATTGAGCTATAGGTTGCAGCCTGTATATCTCAGTGCCCTAAGATATTTTATTTGTTGAATTATCATTAATTACAAAATACAAGACAAATTCAAAGCTCACAATATATTGCCTTGAATGCATAAAATATATTGTTGCGTCTCTCTAGTGAGTGAAGTGCTTGATTTCTTCCACAGCAGGGACACACAAGCATCTTCAAAGTAGAGCATACACACAAAAATATTCTGTGGCTGGAGCTTCATATGTGGATTTTTCACACAAGGTGATGCCATGCTTGTCCTCAAATACTTAAAACATGTTCCTCTTCCCCCTTCCCCAACTAGGGACTGGGTATACAAGGAAAATTTGACACAATTCACTGAGTTCTCTCAAGCGAGTTTGAAATCAAAAGTCATTGAAAAGGGGAACTGACAGATAGCCTGATACAAACACAGCATTATATAAGCTTTCCATATATGCCACCTCACTGTAAGCAGTGAAGCTACAAAAGCTCACCTTTAATTTTTCTCTGAGGCTTTCTTTTTCTGACATTAGTCTTTTAAAGTCAGTCACTGCAATGTCTCTTTCTTCTTCCGCATGACTTTGAGAAACTAAACTATGTTTTGCTTCTCTTCTCATTCTGTTCAATTCACTCTGAGACTTAAAAAGATTATTGTTTGTTAGCATACATGGACTGCAATACAGTGTACACACTAACAAAAGAAAGTTTCAATACTGTTATTATAACAGAAGTCCTATTATAGCCTTATTTTTCCCTAGATAACTAACATGTATTCCCTAAATCACTCATTGACATGACAGTTTATGGTGACAACATCACCATCATTCTTTTACTGTTCCAAGTATAACTTAACTTCAGTCTGTTCTCTCACCAGTTAACTACTCCTTTCTTGCCTGTATCTTTACACAACTTTCTCATGCATTCTATTAATTTTTTCCTGATCTTTTTAATTTCTAAATACCAGTACAATAAATTAAAATAGTTTTTGAATTAATAAACTAACTGTAACTCATAATTTTATTAACAAATAATGAAAATAGGTATATATTTTATTAGTCTTGGTTGTATTCTAGTAGATTTATACTCAAGTCCTATTGTAAAGGTTTTCCATTTAAAATAAGCAACAGTATAAGAAAGTTAATTGGTTATCTCAATGTTAATTATAAACAATCTCTTCTTACCTGGTCATAAAGAACATTTAATCTATCTCTTTCTGCAGTCAATAATCTGACATTGGACTGAATTTCTATCATGTGTTTTTCAAATCTGTCTAACATGGACCGTAGCTCATCTCTCTCTCTGGTGATCAATTTAAGCTCTTCACTCTGCAGAGTGAGCAATAAAATGTATGTTAAAATATGCTAATTAAAATATCTGCATAATTAACACAAAAAAGAACTCGTGCTATTAATAATATATGAAAAACACATACAAAATAAATTTTAACTGCAAAAAATGCCTAGCGTTTATAATTTAAACAATAAGAACTAGCTGTTGAGAAGAAAAAGCAAAGCAGTGAACAATAAAATTCCAACCTTTTTCTCGTTATCATCTAGTTTTATTTATTTCAAACAAATTGATCATTAAATAATCAACATGTTACTGTAATATTTGACTAGGAAGATAAAATGCAAGTTCATTGGAGTTTCACCCAGTTGATCTTTGCATTAAGAATGTAATTTAGAAAACTACTAGAGTCATTTGCTATCACTGAATTTGAAAATATATTTGGTAGCTTCTTAAATGTTTCTACAGTATCTCCACTATTTTTTTCATTATAATTTACAAAATTTACCTTCTCTGGAGTCCTGCGGATTGGGCTAGACCTTCGTTTTATCATTTTCTGAAGATATTCTAATTCTTGCTTATAATAATCTCTGTCATCTTCTAAAGTCTTTACAAATGCATCTAGACGTGATGGAGATTTGTCTCCTAGGGCTATACCATATTCTAATCTCATTCTTTCTATTTCTAGGATAAGCTCTCGTTCTGCAAAACAAACCAAAACAACCAAACAAAAACATCCCCAACTGTATAGGAAAGTCGTGAATTCCTTTAAGACACTTGCGTTTGAGATGGACTAACTCCTACCAACCATCTGGGCAGGAATTCTGCTGAAAAAGATGTACAAGTCCTGGCTGACAGTAGACTAAACGTGGGTGAGTAGCATAAGACCAACAGAGGCCTCACAGCCCCTTGGGCGCAGACTGAGGGATGTGATTTACTTAGTTCTCATTAGATTGCACTTATAATAATACTCTGTTCAGGTTTGCCCTTCTTAGTACAAAATAGATTTTGATAAATTTAAGTCCAAGGGAGGCCCTCCATGCTGGTCAGGGAGCAGAATACTTGACCTGTGTGGAACAGCTGAGGGAACTGAGCTTGTTCAGCCTGGAGATGAGCTGGAAAGCCAGAAGACTGGCAGTACCAAGAGGGAGTTAGAGGTTAGAGTTTCTTTCACAGAGGTGCATAGTAGATAAACAAGGAATAATGGAGAATAATTGCTACAAGCAATTACAAACAATACAGGTAAAATTATTTTACTCCGAACAGACAAACATTGGAATGTGTTGCTTAAAAGTGTTGTGGAATCTCCACGCCTGCAGGTTTTCAACTGGATAAAGCTCTTGGGAAACACAGTCTGAATTCACTTACTCAGAGTATGAAAAGTTTTGAAAATTACTTGTATGAAATTGCCATAGAATGAGTATAAGGATGTCCTGTGGGATTACAGTAAAAAGCTCAACCTTCCGTTCTCACATACAGAAAGAAAGTATCTTTCCATGACAAAAGTTGTCACTTCAATTATGACTGAAGACCTACAGGTTTCCCTTAATTTACATACAACAAAAGTCTATTCGTATTATTAACTGTATTCTAACTAGGAAAGTATTCTATTTCAAAATTTACAGGAAGATAATTTACAAAATCTACATCTGATTATTTACCTTTTATTTCTAAGTTCTCTGTTTTTTCTGTCAGCCTTTGCTTCTCTTGTTGAAGCTGGTTTAACAGCAGCTCAAGATTCTCTTTATCATCTGTTTTTCCAAAGAGTTCTTCATTGAGTTTCTCATTCTCCCTACGACATGAGCACAACTCCTGAAGTAACAAGTATTATAAAAATTAGAAGTGCCGATAGAGACGTTTGAAAAAAAATTATGTAACATTTTGTTGAACTTTTAACACGCAACATTGTTTACTTCTGTTTAACCTGGATATAACATTTATTAAAGGCCATGTTGTTTTCATACTACTTTTCATTTTATCAAAGTAAGCTTTACTTTTGACACAGTTTGCAATCAGCAACAAAACAAGGAAGATTAACATTTGTTTAATTAATGAAACCAACCAGTAGGATAGAGGGATACAAACATGAAATAAAAGACTAATAACTAAAGCAATAAATAATTTTTAATGACATCTGGTAACACTGTTGGTACATTATAATACAGTATCTCAGTCAATCCAACCCCACAGCTCATCAAATGCTATGTGGCACATCTTTTCTACAGTCTGATGCTGTGAAAATTAAGTATTTTTGTATTTGCAAGTTCACTAGATATACTAAAAGAAAACACTGTACTCTGCTAATGCACAGCTTGCTATATGCTGGAAAGAGTTTGTTCCTCAAAGAGTTGATAATACTGATGATTTTTATCTCAGCCACTATGCTTTGCTTCTCAGGGAGTCCAGTATTGTGTAATTATTCACATGTTGAGATTTCTTTCAGTTTATTTTTCCAACAAGATGGTGTAGCTTTTTTAGCTTTTTCATTTATTAATTAGTAATTTTTTACAACACAATTTTGGGCTTCTACAAAAGTTGTCTTGTTGATTGTTAAATTGGGTTTTTTATAATAAATTAAAGAGTCACATGGATGACAGTATGATAAAAATGCTACAAACAAGAACTGAAAATACTTTTACTTACTGATTTAAGCCTTGCTATTGTTTCTTGAAGATCTTGTATTTCACTGTGTTTTCTTTCAATTTCTTTCTATCAACCAAAATTAACCTATACGTTAAGAGTTACATATCCAAAATGACAACAATTCCTTTGTTACAAAAAAAAAAAAAAAAGAGAAAAGGAA
Source organism: Sakesphorus luctuosus (assembly GCA_013396695.1). NCBI lineage: Eukaryota > Metazoa > Chordata > Aves > Passeriformes > Thamnophilidae > Sakesphorus > Sakesphorus luctuosus. The sequence continues at coordinate 994,301 of VWZD01001296.1, forward strand.
GAAGACTACTTTGGTAAGAACTAAAGTATAATTAGTTCCTTATAATAAAGTAGTGAAGTTCCTATGAACTGAAAGAACAAAAAATTTGTGGTATAAACACCCACACTCTTTTGAAGAACAATAGAATGAATCACTACATGACTCCTCATAGGAAAAAACCCCTCTAAACATACTCATTGCTGTTGCAAATATATGTATTAACTATCAATAGTTTTAAGTATCTCAGCATTTTATTTCATATTAAGCTAATATAAGAAGAAAGATTGCCACTTAACTAAACTCATCCCACCTAGTACAGTAAAGAGAAAAAATTGTTGTGATTAATCATCCTTTAGTGAGAAATTCTGTACAGTGCTAAGTAAACCGGAAAAAAATATATTTTAATCTTCCTTTCCTAAGAAAATAGGTCATTTCTTGCAAGTAGAAGACAAAGCCAAATGAAGTTGAGCAGATCCTTCACTCTGTGACATGTGATTACCTTTGCTTCTCCTATCTCCTTATCTGCAGTCTCGAGCACCATTTCCTTGTGTCTTTCCAACTGCTGTGCCAAGTGATCTATTTCATTCAATTCTTGACACAGTTCTTCATTTTTATTGCTTAAATGCACTACCTCACTCGTCACATTTTGTTTGGTGTCCAAGAGGTCTTGAATGCGATTTTCAAGTTCTTTGTTTTTTTGCTGAAGATACTCAACCTGAAAGACATTTTTCATTAAAATATTAATATGACTTGTTAAACTAGGCAGCAAGAGTTCCTCCCAATCTTCTGAAATACAGTATCTCCTATATTTGAAAATAGCAAGATTTTCTTTTTTTTAAAACTTAATGCTCATCAACATGAAAGAAAATACGATTTTACGAAGATGCAAGGTGGAGGAATGCATCACTACACCTTTCTTTATCTAATCTCTTAAACCTGAGGTTTGTTCTAAAAACAAAATACGGAAAAGCAGATATCTGTATAGAAACCTTTCTTGGGCATCAGGCTGTTAGACCCAGTGTAATCAGTTTTTCTAAATTTCACAAGGTATGAGAACACATTCTTCTCTCTCTCCACCTTTGCAGTATTATTTGTGAGGTTTATTCTCACTGTTAGCCCTTCATCAAAATGAAGCCTTACAGATCAGATTCCCAAAACCTATCTTGCCCCTAACATCTCTCAGCACCGTAAACATATCCTCAGAAATTCTGCTCTACAGACATTGTTTTTCCCAGTATACCATTCCCTGAGAACAAAGGGAAGACAGGCAGGTATTCAAAGTAGCAATATATACTGTAAGTTACACTAACCCAGGAAATGGGAGCCTTGAGTATTTAAAGATTCAAGATAACAGAGGTCCTCCACTTCCACCTCCACACAACCTTCCTCAAAACTCCAGAATTAAATTTATTCTGGAGACACAGAATAAAGTCTCAGCTCTCTCACAGTCATGAATGTTACTATATGAAGATATACTCATTTCTTATTAGAGAATGAAAGTGGTATATTGGGACTGAGCCTGAGCAAAGTCTTGCTGGTCCAAAACCAGCTCCATGCAGCTCTGAGCTCACTCTCCGTACAATCAATTTGTATTCATTGTGACTTACTAATTCAGGATCACTGAACACAGCTGTACTGCTTCCAAGTCACAGCTCATTCTGTATTTTTGCAGCACTGAAATTGAGCTAATAAACTCTTCAGCGTGGCTCCCATGCCACTGTACATCATGCACAATCAGTATACAAAACATCTGACTCAGCTGGAAAAAGCAGAGAACTGATGGTATAAATCCAGAGATGGGTTTTACTTGATTTGTACTCCAGTCTGGCTTCTATTTTTTAAATTCTCATTCTGAGACCAATATTGGATGCATGCTAATATGCACAACAAACACAAACATCTTTATCCAGAGCTTAGCCTTTCCTCACAAGTCTGTTTTGGAATATAGGTGGGGACCATTTGAATTCAATGAGAAAGATTCCCTGCTCTCTGATGAGAATATCTACAGGGCTCATCCTTTTATGTTCCTAAAACATAAATGGCATGTACATAAGTAAATAAATAAAAGTATTTTCAAACTTGGTGGAAACAGTGTATCTTACAGAAACTCGCTGAATACTTTCAGATTAACATACTGTGTACAGATGTGAGCTAATAGAATTCTTGACCAAAACCTTTCTGATAGATTTTTAAAACAAGAAATGAAATTTCCTTAGACAAGAAACACTGCCACTTAAAAAAAGGACAAATTAAATTGATTCATTAAATATCTATAGTGATTTTTTTTAAGAGCTAGAAGTTTTGTGTTTTTTTAATTGCTAATATTTTTAGTTTTAAGTAAACAACTGTAATAAATCCATTACCTGCAAATTCAAGTGGACAATAAGCTTCTCATTACTTTTAGTTCTTGATTCCAGAGAGATAACCTCATGAGAACTCCCACCATCCAATGCGAGCAACAGGCGCTCAATTTCTTTGTCTCTTAGCTCAACCTTTGAGGGGGAAAAAAAACATTCCCTGGTATCCTATGTACCATTTAATAGACCCTGTGTTTAAATAAACATGTGTAACCTTCAGTAAAAAGATATGCATCTAAAAATGCAATTTCTATCATAAACAGACACACATATTTTAATTCTGGGTTCTTACGAAAGAAGTGATTGCTTTGAAAGAAAAATAAATTAATGGAACAGAATTTGTAGGGAAAAGATGAAACAATTCCTACTACATTATTTTCTTGAAGAAAACCAAACTATTTACATTTAAAGTGAAGTTAATGAATGTTGCAATTTAACTGTCTGAGACTAGCACTTAAATTTAGGGAAAAAGCTTTTAAATAAACTAATTCAGTGACTATTCAGTCACTGAAAAAAGAAAGACTGGAAAAGGAAAACCAAGATGTGAAGCAAAAAAAAAAAAGCATGGTGTCCACCAATCCTCAGGTATTGAAAGACGTAACATATAAACATTTCATGCACTTCCCTCACTTAAAGACTGTGCATATCTTATCAATCCACTCTAATTAAAGTATTGTAAAATCTGTTGTTCATAAACTAACTATTAAAAGTTTAAACAATATAACGAGTCCAAGTAGTGAAAAAAATCACCCTAAGGTGTCTGTAGATCAAATTACTATTTTGGACAAGAGAACATTTATGCACAAAAAAAAAATATACACAAATTCTATTTATGATCATCAAGTTTAGCTTATTTAATGTAATTTTAATACACAAAATATATCAGCAAAACCACCAGGCAAGTATTTTATCATTGCTGCTCTCTTCAAAAGCAGAGGAGAAACAGCAAGTTAGAATAAGAATTTCACAAGCCCTACAATGCCTCCCAACAAGGTTTTTAAAACATTAAGGACTTTGCCATGGCTACTACAGCCTAATAACAGTACTAATACTACTACGAACAACAACAACAATAAAAATAATGATGATATAAACATACTTGTTTGCTATAATTTTTCATTCCACATTCAGATATCTCCAGTTTTTCCTGTAGCTCTGTTACTTCTGACTGAAGTTCATGAATTCTGAAATGTAGCAATATATTTTTTATGTGAATTCATGGAAGAATTGTATGTATATAATTCAATATAAGTGTTTTCTCTTTGGTCCTGAACCCAAAGTAGTTTTGTTCCTACAAAACATTAATGCCAGAGCTGTTGTTTGAGATACTGTATCAGGTTGAACTTGTCTGGCTGCCAGAGCACCACCCAGCTGATCTCTCACTTCCCCTTCTCAACAGGACAGGAGAGAAAAGATGAAAAAGTTCATGGGTCCAGATAAAGACAGGGAAATCATCTACCACTTCCTGTCATGAGCAACACAGACTCAACTTAGGGAAGATTAATTTATCATCAATTAAAAGGAGCAGGACCGCAAGAATCAAAGATACATCTGTACTTCAAAATTAAAAAGTTCTTTAGATTACCGATTGTCAGCCACTTGAAGAAGGTCTGCAATATAAGGGTCCTCTGGCTGAGGGACTGGGTAGGCACTAACACCTGATGGGGGCACAAGCTGGTCTATCTGCATGCGCTGACGCCTGAAGGGAATGCTTCTTTTTCTGCCACCTGAAAGCCCAAACCCAAAGGTGAATGACTTGAAGTTAAAGCAAGCAAATCATGTCCTTACTTTTTCTCCTTTATTTTTCCTTCTACTGCTTCTGAACAGGCACATTTCATTGTTTTAATCTTTCTGTATTAATCTGATAAAATTTATACATTCTATACACTACTATTCTTCCAGATTTGTATCAGTTTTGTCAAAGCTCACCTTTATAATAAGGAAACATGCAAAGGTAAGTATAAGTAATTTTCCCCAGTGTTTAAGACCTTAAATAATCTACAGTTCAAACTTGTTAAATCTGTTAGTGATTTAGCTTACAAAGAAAGCTAAATTAAAACATCATAAAAGACTTTTTCCCCCCACATTTAAGAACTATTTTATAACTTAACTAACCTCTTAATAATGTTTTTATTACTTCTATTGTCATTTCAGTGAATATCATAAGCATATCAAGCACACTTTGATTACATGGTAACATTATATTCCAAAAAACCCAAAACACGTTATCATTTCCAGATGGAACAATTAGTCTTCATCAAATGATTAAATAAGAACATACAATATTGGGTGGTGTAGCACAGAAAAATCCCAGAGGACTGGTGACAAAAGGGCAAGTATGCAAAACAACAGATAAAGGTGTAACATGTCATTTTTGAAGCAGAGGAAATGAAGTGCAGAAAGGTGGGGAAAAAGAAAGAGAAATTTTAATTTTACCTAACAATCTATTAATTTTTCTCAGATGCCAAAAATACATACATAATTCAATGACTTGGAAAGAATTTCATAAAATAATTCTGTTTCCCTTAGCTCGAAAAAATGAAGAAAAAGGAAACCCTAGAGAAAGAAATTAAGCTGAAAGTAACAGCCAGAACATTTTAAGCTAACAAAAGACGCTTTAAACACTGTAAGTTTTCAGATAATTTGCATATTTTTAGACATATTTTCCATCTTGCTATTTTTAGATCTTTGTTACAAAAATCTGAATTAGTCACTTACATGACATCAATTACCCGTCAAAAATATCAAGTGTCAAACAACTTGCCTATGACTAAATTAGGTGTAGCAATAAAAAAATCCCAGCTGTTCATTAATAGTGCTTCCTGGTCACATTTTACCCTCATAGTCTTCTATTGAATCTAAATGTGCATTCAAATTTGCCCCTAACACAAGAGATGACTTAACAAAACTTCATACAGAGAAATGAATGAATTCAGAGCCAAAACTTTCAAAGGGTACTGTTATTCTACTGTATATTTTCCTGTGACAATTTCTCTTACTAGAGGAAAATAATACTGTTTGTAGATCCAAAAAAGCCCAGAGAAATGTTAAAATATCTGTGATTATTTACACTCACCAGGTGTTTGCACCACTGCTTGCAGATTCTTCTCCTGAAGCTGCTGAATTTTTTCAGTCTTAGCTTTGTTCTCTTTTTCCAGCATTTTAATTTTATGTATGTATTGGTTATTCAGGAATTTCAAGTCAGATGTTTCATGTTCAGCCCTCCTTAAAGAGATCTTCAAATCTTTAAGGAGAGAAAAGCAGTATTATCTCTCTTATTCACTACTATTTTTCTTTGTAGCACCAAAATAAAAAGAATCCTATTTTTTTTCCCATGGCACGAAATGATAAAATATGCATATGTATGTGCATATATTTAGATGAAAAAATTATATTTTTACATTTACAAATACACCTCTATTGAGGAATAAAGGCATATTTACCAGCAGTATTTAATTTTAAATCAAAAAGTACCAATTCAAGGTATGAAAGTATATGTTAAAATTTCTAACATTGCCATGTTTGATTAAAACCATGATTTGCAGGACCTCAGAAGCTTTTTAAACTGCAAAAGAAATGTCTGAGCACAAGCCTTAGTTCATTAAAGGCACCAAACTCAATGACCACTCACGCTCACAGATAAATGAACCTGCAGATCAAGGATTTGGTGAAAATGTCTATTTTGGCATGGAGGAATTAAAATGTATCATAATTTTTATATTACCTTTAACATGACGATCAGACTGCTCTTTCAGTTTTAATATTTCTAAATGCAGTTCATTATTTTCCCTGGTAAGTTTAGCATTCTCTGTTTTATAAGGTTCCAAAATAGCATCATAATTGCTGCATTCTTTTTCAGTTTTTCCAGCAGATAACTTGGCACTGCGCAAGCTCTCGGTTGTATGAACTAAGTCACTGGGATAAAGGAGTATCAGATGTGTTACAAGGTTATTAGCTTTTACACTGCAGATGTAAATGTTTATTATGACCCAAGAAACAAAACCCTTTCCCCTAGAGGGGGGACAAAAGGGTTCAAACAAAGGCGAACAGAATATTCATGTAAGAAAAACTGAAAGATGGCAACCATTTGTTTAAAAAAAAGTAAATATAAAAGGACAGGACAAATATAAAGACAGTTCAAAAGCCTATCAGGAGTTTACATCTGATAATGCAATAAACTCTCTTTTCTACATAAAGTGAGATTTGGCAAGATGATTTTTTCCTCCAAGCACTATGCAAGTTCTAGCACTACTTACCACAGGCTACCAGTACTCATATGGGGATCAGAAGCTCCATAAGAGACATGAGTGGTGTGCAACAATAACATTTTTGTGAAAATTGTTTCAAAGCTAGTGATGGAGAGTAAAACTATCTATTAGACACCAGAATAAGACTTTATGTTGAAGGCAAACAATTCCTCACCTCTCTACCTATGGTTCTTGCATTTATTACATGCTAGAGAGTAAGAGAACCAGAATAGCTAAATTCGCATGTACAGCCAAATATAACTGGATTATTATGGAAATTGCTACATTCATAATCATATCAAAGCCACGAAATGGCAGATGCATTAAGGCAATATGAAAATTTGTTTTTCTTCTCTTATCTGTCCTGTAAAAAGTGGACAGATAGCAAATCTAAATTTCTCTAAATGAAACAATCAACAGAGATGTGAATGTTTTAAGTCACAGAACAGACAACAAACAATTCTTTTTACAATCAGTTATAAAAGTGTGCCTTTAGGCACACATCAACTCTTTGCTCCCTTATGAGGTTAGAAAAGTTGGATTTTCCTAGACCATAGCAAATAATTCTATTGGATTAAATCAAATCTTAAAATGGTCTCATCACTTAAGCAAACCCATCTGACTTCATCATACACAGGAACTCAATGATAGCTCTGAAATAACACTGATAGAAAGTAATCTTCAGTCTAAGCCTTCTTCCTTATATGTCAAAAACCAGACAATACCTACTATATGATTACTATTTTTTTTAATGAATCTCCCTTTGAATACCTGAAAAGCTTTTCCACTAAAGGCAGACTCTCCACTCCCAATGGCTGCCGATAGCCCAGCTGATCCAGGCGTTTCCTCAGATTAGTGAACCTTCGCTCGGCATTGGTACTCATGGTGAACACACCTCCAAAGCAGCACCTTTTGTCACAGTCAAGAAAAACAGGACACCTGCAAAAGATTGTTGGTTACAGCATTAGTCCTTTAAAGAAGGAATAATACACAACAAAAAAGTTATGAAAATTGCATTTTTTGTCTAGAAAATACAGTGCATAAGCATGTCCTTAAAATTTAAGTAAACCAAAAGAGGATCACAGAGCAAATGTTTTCCTTGGCAGTTAAGTTTCCTCATTAGATTCTGATTTCCTTTTGAATCACAGTCATCATTGTATCTTCCACAATGAAAACTGACAAATTATTCTTAAAAACCAAGATATAATTTTTTTTTCACACATAACTCCGACTTTCAAAGTTGATAAGTCAGTACTTAACGTAACATTGTTCATAACAAATGCCAACCATTTGTAAAATTGCACAAAATGTGTAACATGTTAAAGACAGATTAACTTTGAACATATATTTTATGTGACAAAAAACAGGAAAGAAAAAACACCACTGCTGTACTGTGGTCCTACCTGCATTGTTTCCTGGAAAATACAGTTGGAAAATCAGAAGGTTGGGTTTTTTATAACTGACTAGTTAGTTACCTCTTTACTACTAAGCTGATCTGAAAGAGACTGGATCAGCACTGCTATAGCTGAATCCAGATGATAATCTTGGCTTTGCCATATACATTTCAAGGAAGAAGAACTTTTACATCCTTAAGTCCTTCTGGATTTAGACACAGAATGAGAAAACAAATCAAGTACTAAAGGTAATGTTTCTTAATATGTTGTAGGGACCAAAAAATTATATGTGTAAGATTTACTCAAGGATAAAGAATTTTTGCTCAGGGAAGTTTCTGCTGCTGGAAAAGGCGCAGTGTGGGAGAAGCTTCTTTCCCATGAACAGCACTGTACATCTCTCTCAGCGTGTCTGTTTGAAAAGTAGGATTCTTGTGTAGAAGGTAAACCTGCCTCACAGAGATGCTGTGGGGCCCTGTCTGGGACAGAGTAGAGTCTGTACAGGGACAGGGGGAGAACACAGCCCTGAAGTTAAGCGCACGTGAAAGGTGTTGTTGGGAAAGCATCCAGGGTAGAGGCTGCACAGTGTATTTCAGGGTGTTCAACTTCACAATAAACTTTTTCTTAATATGTTAGCCATGACTTGGTACCTGGCATTACCTACATACCTATCAATGTGAAAGCATCTCTTACAGATGTGAAAACACCTCTTCAATAGCTAGAAATACTTTTGGAAAACAGTTACTTCTGTGGAAAATTTCTCCTCACATTTCTTCATAAGTTTCAGTATAAACCTACTGGCTGCAAGGACCTCAGCAGACGAACCAGCAATCTGAGGAAGAGTTGTTTACATCTCATATAAACAAGACAGAATACAGATATCATCCAAACCACGTTATTTCACAATCCCCTATTTTATAAAATATATTAAATAAATATATGCAGGTATTTAAATATAAAATAATTTATTAAAAATAAAATGAGAAAACATACAAGTTTCTCTCATGTCTAAGGCTGAAAAGTAAGATTTTATCACATTTTATTAAAACAATACAAGTCTAGCAACAAATTCATGGTTGCCAGGTACTGCTCCATGGATGAGGGAAAATCACCAGTCCTACAAGCACAGGATCTGCTCCAGGAGCTACCAACAACATTTTTCTTGAAGAGGTTCGGGATGTTGAGATACTAACTAAGCCATGCAGGGAGAACAAACCCTTACGCACCGTACTGGGATGGTTGGAGAAGGCAGCGGCACAATTCCCCTCCACGAAATGGCAACTGTCAGGGTACTAACTGGAAGTCAATGTCCTGATGTGTAGTAACTCTGTACTCCTCTGGAAACCAAAGATTAAAGCTAAAAGCAACGAGATCTTGGTATTTCTGCATTGAGGATTCTGTGTTGAATATAGGAAAACAGTGATGCTGTTACTGTGTCTAGATTTAGCCTCAGGAATACATCTTACATTACTATAAAAGTAAACTGATAACTCCTGAGCTCATCTTCTCCTTAAGAAGAACTCTTATCAGTTAAAAAGATTAAATTACTTTAGAATCATTAATCAGATTTGATTTAAAAGCTTGTGCTTTAGAAAAGGCAAAGATTTTTTTTTACTAATCACATTAAGATAGTTTTACAGATGAAACATCGAAAGAAAACTGTGTCGAAGCTTGTATAGGAACAAAGTCTTTCTGATGTAACTGTGGATGAAAACAAATGGACAGATGTCAGCACTCCAGTAACTATGGCTAGGAAGTACATACAGAATCTTGCAAAATCACTGCAACAAGCATTTAAGGTGTTGTTACCTAAACATACTCCAATGTTGGGAGCTACTGACAAACTTTCTGGTAGAACTCCTCTCCTTCCTAAAGACTGAAATTTTTAATTCAATTTATTGTTGCCACTGGACTCAAACAGGAAAGGGTATTATCTTATATTCCCTAGAGCCACATCTCATCCACAATAAGCCCAGGAAATGAATAGCTGGAGTATAGGTCCCAAAGGTGTCTAGGAATGAAAATAAGAAAAACTGGGGGTTGTTATTTCAGAGAGCTTAACATAGATATTAAGGTCTTCAAAGACAGTAATTGTTGTACACTCTTTGCTGGAAAGAAATTATGTTTCAGTAATTCCAGACCTCTGTCATTACAGGCAACTATAACTCAAATCTCATATTCTAAACTTAGTCTATCACTAATCTTACCTTGACATCAAAAAGTATCTACTAAGTTTTCCATCAGGAAAATGTTTTTCTGGAAATATAAATTTAAAATATGAACTTCCATTCTGATTCAGTTGAATGCAAGACCTGCTTGGCCCAATATATCCTGTGTCTCTAACAGCTGCCACGGCGGAAGTATAAAAACCTAATAAATGTGAGCAAAATCTTACTCCTCCACACATTCTCTTTCTCTAAGCCTCTAAGGCAGGGATTTGACGGGCCTAAAGTTGAACTGGAATCATTATAATAGTACCTGATAGACCTTGCCCTGTGCAGTCACAGAGACTCTTTGCTGTAGCTTTCCCTATTCATATTGATTCCTAACTTACCATTTGCCTCTCTGATCGCTTCAATTAGATGCATTCACAGCAACAACCTCCCTGAGCAGTTACTGCCACCTTAGAGACCACGATGTGTATCACTTTGCCTTCATTAACAAGGATCCATTCCTCCCACTTTATTACTCAGTCCAGTGAAGCTCTTTGGCAAACCCTGGAGTGTGCTTAATAAGTCCAGATAATGAGCAAATTTTGCCCCTTACTGTTTAACCCATTCTTTCATTTTACTGATCAGTGTTTGTCGGCTTAACCCCAGCGGGGAACTAAGTACCACAACAGTTCCTTGCTTATGTCCCCCACTAGCACAGGAGTGGGGAGGAGAATCAGGGAGAAAAAAGTAAAAGTTGTGGGCTGTGATAAGACCAGTTTAATAACTGAAACAAAGTAAAATAATAATACTAGTTATAATTGATGTAAAAAGGAGAGGGAAAGAGATTGATAAAACCCAAGAGAAACAAGAGACGCACAGTACAATTGCTCACCACATGAAGACTGATGCCCAGCCCATCTCTGAGCCGTCATCAACCCCCCCATTTCATATACTGGGCATGATGTTCTATGGTATAGAACAACTCTTTGGCCAGCTCAGATCAGCTGTCCTGGCTACACTCCTTCACAGCTTTTGTCCACCTCCTCACTAGCACTGAAAAGTCCTTTGCTTAGAGTTAGCACTACTTAGCAACTACTCAAACATCAGTGGACTATCAACATTATTCTCATAGCGAATCCAAAACACAACATTGCACCAGCTACTAGAAAGAAAATTAACTCTACCCCAGCTGAAACCAGAACATTTGGTCTTTCTAATTGCTCTTAAGGGTTGAATAGATGCATTCACAGTGACACTAACACCTCTCTGAGTGGTTACTGTCCCTTTAGAGACCACAACGTGTATCACTTTGCCTTCAACAACACTGTTCCTTAGCTCCTGCTTTATTATTCAGTCCAGTGAAACTCTTCTGCAAGCCTTGGACTGCACTTAACATGTCTATATAAGGAGCAAATTTTGTCCCTTTCTGTTTAATCCATTCTTTCAGATCACTAGTCAGTGTTAAACAGCAGACAATCTTCTGTTCACTGTAAGGCAGTAATTTCTACCCTTTTTTTTAACCACTAGGCTTCTTTCTCCATTTCTGAAAGAGACTTCCTTTCTTAAAAGCCTTTGGTAAAAACCCTCTCAAAAAGTTTTTTTTGAAATCCAAGTTTTCTACATCATTTTCACCCAGTCAAGCCAATTCAAAATATGCTTTTATTTAAAGAAACTTAATATTGTTGTGAATCACAACTGAGTCATAATGAAAGGTATACTGAACTTACTAGATGTTTGTAAGTTTGCAAAGTACTGGAGAGCACTCTTAACTCATAACTTTAGTATGTCCCATGAGATAGTCTGTATGAGCTGCGTAAATAGTTCACACCTTTATTCATCTAAATATTTCATGTAATCTAGTGCTGTTGTGATGAAAATGTAATTTTCATTTTAGATAAAAAACAGAAAAGGGAAAATTAGATGGTACTATGAATCAAGCATTTCCAGATCAGGATTTATTAATATGTCTAAATGAATGCATCTTTTGGTTGTTCACTGGAGAGATATTCAGAACCAATAGCCTCATTTTCTGTTCCCCCTTTGCTCATGAAGACTGCTAAAGGTGACCACATTCATTTTATGACACACCTGGATGGTTGTGAGCAGTAGTATTTTGAAGATCTGTATGTTTATGAAATAGACATAGTTAGCACTTAGGAACAGTTCCCTACTGCTCTAAATCACCAGTGTCTGAAACTGAACCTTGACGTGAAAGACAGACAATAATGGAACCTTAAATCCAGCTGCTGTGGGCTTTCAGTAGTGAACCAATTTGCATAAAATTGTGTGAAAGAAGTACTATTAACAGGTATTAAGATTGACCATTACAGGTAGAATATAAACCAGAAAAGGCTTAGTCCACTGAAGCCCTCCTTTCAGTCTGAGAACAATGCAGCAAAATTCATGGTGACTACAGGTTAAGAACTGTTGCAGATGCAATATTTGCATTACCATTAAGAAAATGTAACAATAAAAAAAGCAAAGGTGTATTTTCACTGTGGAAGAAATAATACAGTCATTGAGCCACGTGGAAGACTAAACTACATCACTAACAATGGAACACAAAGAAACTGCTATGAATAAATTTATATGCTATGAAATCAATTTTTTTAATTCAGTCTGTAACATTAACACCAAAGACAATTATGAACTGGAGTTTTCATTCTCAGGTTTGGGAAATACCAAAATGCATTTTTCATTCAACAGAACTTAAAGGCTTTTTCTTTGCATGTACATTAAATAGGTTTACAATGTGCCCGTCTTGTAATTACGGGTCACGGAGCTCATCCCACTACACAGAGCTAGTTGTCACCCACGTAAAAAAAGGCATCCAGTGGCCAAATATCTGACAACAGCAGCGCTTTAACAGGAGGCTCTACACAGTCCATGGGCACCGAGGGCTGTGCTGTGGCACTGTGTCACTGTGCTGTGGCACTGTGTCACTGCTGTGACACTGTGTTGTGACAAGCTGCTGTGCAACATCGTATTCAAGATACACCGAGTGAGCCACTGACTCTTTTAGGGAAGTCTGCTTCCAAGAGGAATTGCTGGAAGTTCACCACGTTTGCTGTAAGTGCCAGCACTTTGCCCATGGAAAGAAAACGCTTGCTGTAGAAAAACAGATTTCTCCCCTAGAGAGTCACAGAATCCCCGAATCGCTAGGGCTGGAAGGGACCTCTGGAGATCAGCCAGTCCAACCCCCCGCCACGGCAGGGTCACCTAGAGCAGGTGACACAGGAACATGTCCCGGGGGAGTTGGAATGTCTCCAGCGAGGGATACTCCACGACTTCCCTGGGCAGCCTGTCACCAACTCCTGTAAGTTCACACTACAGCACAAGACATCCCTATCGACTATGTATATGCAGGCTCATGACCTGTCTCAAACTGGAAGCTTTGCAGACCTTCCGGAAACCCGAGTCTGTACCTACCAAGGCGCGGTCGGTCCCTTTGCAAACAGGTATCCGCCCCGTTCCCCGCGCTCGGCCCGGCCCGGCCTCCCCCCGCGCTGCTCCGGCGCTCCCCGAGCGCTCCCGAGCGCGCCGGCCCCGCGCGGCGCAGCCTTTGAAAATGGCGCGCGGAGCAGCGGCCGCTTCCGCCCCGTCCCCTCGGCAACGGAGAGACGCGCCCGCCCCTTCCCTTCCTTCCCCTTCCCTGCCCGCCCGGCAGCCCTCGCGCGGGGGGCGGGCCGCTCTCTGCTTCCCGCGGGCCGCAGGGAGCCTGCAAGGCAGATGGAGAGGAGTGTTTATACGGGCAGGCAGGGCTAGGGCAAGGGGTCATGGCTTCAAACTGAAAGTGGGTAGGCTGAGATTAGATTTGAGGAAGAAGTTCTTTACTGTGAGGCTGCTGAGACACGAACAGGTTGCCCAGAGAAGCAGATGTTCCATCCCTGAAGTGTTCCAAGTCCAGGCTGGATGGGGCTCTGGGCAACCTGGTCTAGTGAAAGGTGTCCCTGCCCAGAACAGCGGGGTTGGAACTAGATGATCTTTAAGGTCCCTTTCAAACCATTCTGTGAATTCTATGAAATCCAGATGTCTCAATGTTCCTGAGTTGCCATCTAGCATGTTTGTTACAAAACTCAGAAGAAAAAGCTTCATTCATACTAATCTTTTCTTCTTGCATCTGCATCTCAAACCCCCAAATGTTATCTCTGCATGTTTCCCTTTCTTGTACCTTTTTCTATTCTATATACACCCCACCTGTATCCAACAGCTTGGCAATTCCATCAAACTGTACAGAACACCTGGGTCCTGAATCCCTGGCAGCTGAGGCTCCAGGAGGATGAAGGGCTTATATGAGGTGGGAGTACACTGATGCTAAAAGGAAGAAAAACAACATGTGTGGAGAAATGGAGCAAATCTACTTCAATGGCCAGAGACAAAACAATGGAATCAATTGTTTTCACCTTTTTGAAAAATAACGCTCCACAGAAATAAACAATATGATGAACATAGTTTAATTAGGAATAATAGCCACAGTCACATTACATCTCAGAAAACAAATTCAGTCTTCCCACTGCATGAAGTTCCACATCCATACCTCCTAGAACAAGGAAGGGAAGATACTTGATAGTCTTCAATGCTTACATGATTTCCAAGATGCAAAATATTAGTGAAAACAGTAGTATCCTTTTTGCATACTATGAAGGTAGTGCTTACTGCTTCTAGCAAGAGGAGGGATTATAAATAAAAGTATTTGAATATTAAGGTAAGGGAAAATCTGTATCCAAAGTGTTTCACAGAATTAATGCTTTCAAACACTACTTTTCAGCCCAGCAGAGGAAAAACAAATCCCCAAAGGTTTCATTTTGCCCTGAAAGACACTCGGAGTGTAACTCAACATATATGCCAGTTAACCACATATATGATTGGAAATCCACCATTTAAAAACAAATACCATTTATAGTGTTCGAATCCCTTATACAGGTGTCCCTTATACATATTTTGCCAGCTTCTCTTTCCTTTTATAGAACTTAATGAGACTGTGCAATACTGGAGCAGTAGTCTAAAATATCCTGAATAGTGAATTCCATAGTAATTCCTGATCCAGGATAGCAGCGAGCAATCAGCCCTTCAAAGTGCTTGTATTGTCGTATAAACTCATCTTGCATGGAATGCCACACAACCTGCCAAAGAAAGCAAACTTTAGGAAAAGTCAACTGGCACAACACACTACAGATGTGAATTTCAAAACATTGGCTCATTAACTGACTCTCAGTTCAGATTTCATTTCACAGTTAAAGCTTGCCTAACAAAGTTCAGTAAACAGAGTTGCTGCATTACAAAAAAAGATTGATGTTTTTCACCCCTTAAGATCTGTAATGTTTACATGACTCCTACCAAATGTGCAATGCAGAAAATAGTAAAGATGAGGAAGTTTTCCTCAAAGTGGTATTGCTTTTGACTTTCAAGAAAACCCTCTGAACCAGAACAGTGCCCTAATTCCCGTTTCATATTTTAAAAAACTGTTTAAACAAGCTTAACTCCTAAATCTATTTTATTTACTCCAGTGAGAAAGTCTGCTGAGTAAAAGACTAACATTAGATAATACAACTACCAGAAAAGGTTTAATTGAAAGTGTATTCTGCTATAGTGCACCAACTACATTTTGCATCAAGTTAACAGTGCATTTAAATCTAGTTCTCTTTACTTCCAGTGTATTTTGCAGAACAGAGATCACCTGTTAATGCTCAGCTAGGGAATCACAGAGGAATTTTCTTTATGAAGTTTATCTCTACCATCATGTTTCAAATCAATGTTCAACAAACAGAATTATAAAACCCCCAAAAATCTCAACTCAAAATTCATGGGGTTTTTTCATAGTTACAATGAATTCTCACAGAATACATATGCAAAAGCAATAATAAAAAGCCTTTGTGTAAACATTTTATGGCTTTTAAGTCCTGATTTAGTTTACCTGAAGTAAGTTTTCTTCTTCACAGAGATGCTTATCTACCTTCTTGTAGAGATTATCCAATCCCTTCTTCACTTCCTTACCGGGATATTCCTTTATAACTTTACGGAGCTCTTGTTTATTAAAAGCCAGCTGATAGCTTACTTCCTCTTCTCGTATACCTTGTGCCACACGAGCTTCAACACCTTCAAAAAAATGCTAAAAACAAATAACAGCATTAATGACTATCACAAATCTAAACTAATTAACTTAATTTGACGAGGGTATGTGTAGTTAAGTCTTGATTCTGCTTCATGACTGTTGTGTTTCCCCCATTTTTGTTTTTAAATTAGGCATGAAGTAGTGCTCAGCAACAAACATTAAAACACAGCCCAACAATACAGCACTCCAAGTACTAGCATAAAACTGAAATCAATCATTCCTAGAAGCAATCAAGCTTTTTTTTGCAACCTTATAACTAATCATCAATCAGCCTCAAAATCTTTAATTAATGAGCACATAGCCTGGGAAGATACTGGATTTTTCATATAAAACTCACTAAGCACCTGAGCATCTCTACTCAAGCCATAATTAGACAACAGCATAATAGCTGTTCACAATTGCCCTCACTTCTCACTGCCATTGACCAGTTGGATCAACATAATAAAAATAGAAGGAAGTATTTCTATGAACTTGCAGGTAGAGCCACAAAAGTGCATTTGGTCTGGTCAGGACAGAGTCAACTTTCTAGGTGACTATCTTCATAGCAGCCCATATGGTGCCAGTTTTGGATTTATGGCTAAAACAGGGCTGATAACACAACACTGTTTTGGTTATTGCTGAACAGGTCAAACCTGATGAAAACATAGTACATCATGTTCAAATACAAAATGCAGGGGCGGAGGAGAGGGCAGGGATGGTGCTCAGCTTCAAGGTGGTTCTCTCTTTTCTCTCTCTCACACACACAGAATAGATGCATCAAAAAGCAATGAACAGTGGGGAGACATTCAGTGGGCAGAACTCAGTTTGATGATAAGTCATCACTGATTTTAACACTTCACACATACAGAACTTGCCCAGAACTTTTCTTATTGTTGAACCGTTCAGAAACTACAGTAATTTTCTCTGCAGCTGAGGTGAAGAAAATTATCCCAAAGCTCCTGATTACTTTTCCCCTCACTTTCTCCTTCTTCATAACCATTTGCTTACGACACTGATGTTTAGTCAGTACTATTAATTGCCATGAAAAATTTGCTTATTTTTATCCATGAATGTTACTCTCATGAGTCAAGTAGTCTTGCCAGACATGCTCAAATCCAAAGTAATAAAATAAGAGATTATGATAGATACAGTGATAAAGAGATCAAATTGTCCAAACTAAACATTCAAAAACTATTCTGTGTCTTTTAAATGTATATTTAAACATACTTACATTTAATTTTTCAAGAGGCTGTCCAAGTGAATAGATTACATAAGATTGAAGATGATCAGTGTATTTCTGTTTGGCTTCTTTTTTCTCAGCCTCCAGACAAGAAATTTTCAAGCGAGAAAGTGTTGCAAAAATATGATGGAAGTTCTCCATCATGACCACATCTCTGGGTGTTTTCTGGCTTTCATTAGCTACTTTCTCAACTGAAAGAAACAGGAAGCAAAATACTTAAAATACCAAAAGAACCACCAAATTAAAAAAAAACATAACCAATAACCATAGTACTGTCAAAAAAGGAGTTTTGGATTTCATGTAATTGATAAACATTGTGTGAGTAATTGTCAGAATTACCACTAAATAAAATGGTACCTGAGAGCCTAAAGAAGTAAGATACATAAAGGTTCTAGAACCATGAAATTTGTATGACAAAAAAAGTCACATAAAAAGATACAAAATAGTGACTATGTATGGTCTCATTTACAGAAGTGAGAAACAACCCACAGTCTGTGGAGGCTTACAAGCAAGCTTTCAGTATCTCTAATAAATTTTACATGATAGAACTATTTAAGAAAAATCACAGAAAACTCAATTCGCATCCTCAGTAGGATAAAAACCTTCAATAAGGTGGTGTTTTTTTTAAAAATGTACTTCTCAATCTTTCAATTTTTGCTTATTAGTTTTATGGTCAAAGTTACTGTTAGTCTCTAAATTTTATAATAAAACTAGATAATCCTAGATCTTTTATTTCCTCCCCCTCCCCTCAAAACAACAACAACAACAACAACAAAGAAACAACAGGGAAGCAAAAGAAACTCTACCTATCCCTCACTCCTTTACTGCACCTAAAAGCAGGCTGAAAGTGAATGGCTTCCACCAAGGGCACAGTTAAGTCTTTGTGCCTGTTCATCCATTAATCCTTTTCCTCAGACTACCAAAGTATCAGTAATGATCACAAATTCACATCAGTCAGAATACTGAACTGCCAACTAGTAAAAGTCTGTGCTGTTCTTCCAAAATAATTTTCTACAGGAAAAAAAAAAAAGACAGGAAGAAACTTCAGACTGAGCATGCTGTGTTGCTGCCACCTCCTCTCCCTCTCCAGAATCTTAACCACTTCCCTGTCATAACTTGAAGTTACTTTATAGGTATGTACAAAGGGAAATACCTACAGTTCTCTCTTTAAAAGTATATTACAATCAAAATTACAATTGCTCACCTACCAGTAACAGAGACAACCAAAATTTCAGCATAGTATCAGTCACATAGGCTTGCAATAGTGTTAAAAAATCATCTGTTAATTGGAGCAAAATTATATATAAATAGGACGAAACAATTAGTAACTATGACAACATCACAAGACCTACCACTGACAAAAACAGCTCTAATAAGTTTTGTGTAGGCTTTATCTAGATCTCCTCGTCGTTCTGCATTTTTGAAAATTGATTCAGCGAGGGCTGCAAACTCTTCAAATTCAGCAACAAATGGAAGGATCCCAACTTTACTCTTCTTTGAGATTTTTACTTCATCCATCTGCTTCATTTGATTACTCTTTAATTTAAAACAAAACAGGCATCAACCTCTAATATATGACTCCATATTATGTAACAACTATTAAAGGAAAAATGCAGACCTACCAAAAAACTGACATTTATCCAAACACAGAAATTATTCTTTCAATTAATATATCTATGTAATCTTTCTACCTTTTTACCCTTAAAAATTTGTTAAGTAAAATAATTGGAAAGAAAAAGGCAAGATGGGCTTTTATTTTCCTTTGTTTACTTAGTATCAAAAAAGAAACACTGAAACCCCCCCATATTTATGGACCAGAAGCAATAAACAATTTTCATTCTACAGTCTAACAAG
This sequence comes from Sakesphorus luctuosus, assembly GCA_013396695.1. Classification (NCBI taxonomy): domain Eukaryota; kingdom Metazoa; phylum Chordata; class Aves; order Passeriformes; family Thamnophilidae; genus Sakesphorus; species Sakesphorus luctuosus. The sequence continues at coordinate 1,013,613 of VWZD01001296.1, forward strand.
GAACTTCATTTTTCTGATTCAGCCAAGCTAACAATTCTTTTTGCTGCAAAAGTTTCTTTAGTCTTCTATTGAAATATTATTTCTGAGTATAATTTAATAAAAAGGAATTTTAAAATTTTAAGCAAGGAATTTTAAGCATTAAAGTGATCAAGAATGGTCAGTCTTACTATGTTGGCCTAGAGTTAAATTACATTTATGAAAATAAAAAATATTATACCAGCAACTACAGTTTCACTAAACTTGCCATATTTCATGTACTGGTCAGAGCTGTATTATCAGAAGTTTCTGACAGTAGAGGTTTCATTGTTTGTACTGCCAAAGAACCTCACACCCTCATAAGTCCATGAGGTTTTGCGTTGGCAAATAAAGAAGGCAAAGAGTTATAGTTTACATAATGGACTTCAGCAATCTCAGTGAGAGTACAAGTTTGAAACAAACAACTAAAAACGTCAACCAGCTCAACGAAGTGAATAAGGGGTCTTATTTGTTACAAATAGCTACTTACTGCAGAAAACTGGAATGGAGAAGAAAAAGAAACACAACCACAAAATAGTTTATCTTTTTTGAAGGTTTAGCCTTCAAAAGTAGAAGAGCAATAAAGTTAGTATTTTCTCTTCAAATTTGAAGCAAAAATTTAAGTATAAAGAAACGTAAAATCAAAATGGGTAAGACTGGGCTTCCTATAACATTATAGTTAGCTTAATCAGAATAACTAGAAACTTACAATGCACTTATCAAAGTTCCTTTTGACAGTCACCAAAACATTTCCAAGTGTTGTGCTGAGAAAGGACGCTGGGTCCACATTTTGTGCTGTCCATACATGATGACTCATCTTAACTAACATATAAAGGGAATTAAAACTATCAATCTTGTCCCCCAGCGCTATAAGGTTATTCAGCTCAGGTTCAATACAACGAAATATTTTTGTCATCATTTGTCGGATCATGTCCTTCCTATTAAAAATGCATAAGAGAAAAACATTATTCTGACAGTTTACTAGGCTATATTACATGTTCTTTGATAATATTTTTAGGATATATTTCTTGGATATAGTAGTCTCATTTTCATTCAACAAGTCTCATGATTTTCAGAAGGCTATTAAGGGAAGAAACATTAATGGCACACAGTAAAAATCAACAGTCACAGGTACAAAATATTCCAAAAAGTATTTTCTGTGTGGAAGCTGCCACACACTCTCAGAACACTGTCATGCACATTTTCCATATTACAATGCCTAATTTCATTTGCACACTATTAAAAGAATAAAGCATCTTTTTCATACCACTATAGACAGAAACACCCATTCTATATACAAAAAAATTTCTATTTACTGACACACTTGGTGTCTAGGTACAAATGAAGATTTCACTATTCACTTCGACTAAAAGGGAACAATTCCTGATTATAGAGGAAAGTTTTATATGCCAAATGAATTCCAATGTAGGTGTAAGAATAAATAATAAACAATGGCAGGACATACTCAGATGATATTGTCTGTGGACCACCAGAAGTGTATGAACGAGATAAAGCTACTCCATCCATTTCCTCCACTTCATTCTGCAAGAACAAGGGAAGTTTGTCTCCAATTTTGTATCTAAGCAATAAGTATATATGACAAAATCAATATAATTAGCAGCTCCTCTACCCCTCCACCCCTTGCTTCAAGAGTAGAAAACGCAGCAGTTTGCAGGGTTCTGGTGTTTTCTGGTCACATTCCACCAATCACAAAACTATCCACAATTACTCCACATTGTCTTCCTACATAGCATGGACAAGTGTTTATTGTGATCTTAGGACGAGACAAAGGCATGGCAAAGAAACATGTCAGTGCTTCTTTCATAGATTTTGTACTGATCAGCCAAAAACAAAGATCCTACCCGATCAGAGAGAAAAACACATTATTGATCCCCTGGATCACATACCTGCCAGATAAATTTCAAAGTTATCTTTTAAACAGGTTTTTATGAGGCCTGATCAATACTTTTTACTTCAGGGACAGAGAATGTAAGTCATACCATTGTTGTTCCTGACGTGCTCTGATGTTGTTGCAGTTTGAAAAATTTGCTAATGAAGTCCTGTTCTGCCAGACACAGAGGTTCTAGTTCACTTAAGACTTGCTCAAAAATCTAAAAAAAGCCAAGTATTTTATTAACACACCAAATATTATGAACAGTTAGCAATACTAATTTTAATTTTTTGTTGCATATACTTTCTAACTTCACTAAGCTTTCAAAGGCTTATTACTACTTAATGGAAATGGAAACTGCTTGAACTTCTATCTTTACAAGTGACAGCTGCATCTTCAACATAGTCCTTTCTCATGCATGTAATGCTGGGAAGAACAATCTCTGTTTTCCCACAACTCTAATTTTTCTAGACACAGCCTGAGGAAGGACTTTTGTGCTATAATGAAACATTTGCCTTTTAACAGTGGATTCTTCTGCCCTTTTTCTGCCTGGGTTGCTGAGTGGAAGAAGACAAAACTGGAAGTCAGGGAAATAAAACAGGTCAACTGTATATGTAGAGGATAACTGCTCTGTAGAAAAAGCAGAAGTTTCTATATAGCTGCTACGAAAACCAACAAGTAGGTTTTGTACTGAAGTATGCATCACAATTTTTAGATTTGAACTTAAATGAAACACTATTTTGGCAATAATTAATTAAAATAATTTCATTTGATTAATACAAACTATGGAAATTATAAGTCAGATGTTAGGCATATTTCTAATTTGTCATCTTTACACAACACAGAATTTTCCTGCAATTAATTATTGTCTAAGACGTGCAATAACTTACATAAATTAAACCAATCTAGCCACAAAGGAAATCCATACTGGTAGAAATTCCCACAGGAAAAAATAAAACAATCTAGTAGGTCAGCTCAATAGCTTACAACTCTGTATACATTAGTCACACTCACATATTCCCAATGGGTGTGAGATACAAGTCAGAAGTTGAAAATAATAGCACGATACTTGCATAAACCTGTTTTACCAAGCTATCTTTTTAATTCTAGACAAGCTGCTGCTCTAGGAGTGTAACAACTTAGCTGTTAATATTTTTTCAGGAAGATAGTATTTCCTCTCAGAAAAAGATTGAGCAAGGATTTGAGGAGGTCAGAAGAAAACTCATCTCCATCAAATAATTCAATAGATAACAAGAAAATATCTCTCACTGATAACTGCACCTTTTGCCTCCACTCGAGAGTTAATTCCACAAGAAACAGTGAGTACTGTTGCTTTTAAAGGTTCAGGAAAAAAAGTCAACATGTGCTGAGGAAAGCAGGTTTTAAAACACATGAGGACACTCCAAAATAACTTAGGGCCATTGGTTAAATCTGAAACCTGATGATAAGTGATGTGAAACCAATATAAATAAAATTTTAGGGCTATGCTCAAGTCCTGGCTAAAAGAAGATTCTACTATCTTAATTTTCACTTTTGCTTAGATGCTGGCAAAATGTGACAGAACATATGAATATCTATATTGAGAAAGATAAAATCAGTTGCAGATTCCATCATTTCAATTCCTATTTGCTCAAATATGTGTACTTGGCTTACAATTACGAGACCATTTTTTATGTGCAATATTCTTTAAAGATCACACACAGCATACAAAGGAAATAAACAGAATAATACTGATATACATATTTCTTAGAAACTGCCTTTATTAGATGTGTGGTACATACAGACTTTGAAATCACCATGTTTTAAGACTTAAACAGCACAGATTTTTAAAGTATACAAGAAGGATATGTAAGATGCTTCTAATACAAAACTAAGCAGGAATCATATGCAATATTTTTGGCTTTACCTTATCAAATTTTGTTCTGTCAGCCACATCAAGGTCAGAGGCAGACATATTTCCCATGTCTAACAGTGAGGATGACTGAGATCTACGGTTTCCTGAACTCTGAACAGAGAGTTTATTGAGACTAGAAGTAGACCCAGTCAGCTTTCCAGAACTTCCATGAAGACCTGTGAAATAATAACACTATAAGGGAGGAAAGCAAAGGCAGAATAAAATACTGAAGAACAGGTTCATTACAGAATATACGAGATCAATACAGTAGTCCTATATTAAAATCAAATAACTCAATCTTTGTCTAAGCCATAAATGCTTTTGCTGTAGACATATTCTTTCCTTGTTACAATGTAACTGAAATACTTGATCAATTTTCAAAGTACAACGTAGCTATATAAGCCCTCACTGTAAACCATGGAAAAACATATAACAGGAACAGAGCTCTGAAATACAGGAATACTGGGATAGATACTCTCCTTGAAAACTTCAAAGCAAAGACCAGTTATGATCTTTGTGAATGTACTTTGGGCAAAGGCTGCCACAAACAGAAGAAATGATCCACAGGAGGGAAAAAATTAAAAAGCTTTATGTACACTCAGGCAGTTTTTCATCTTGATCTTTCTGCTGTTAACATCCTTCTGTCTATTTTGATGGATATACATCTCCATAGTAACTCTACTGCTAACGCTCTCCTCTACTTTTGATCACAATTAATATTCAGTCGTTTCTTCCTGATATTGTTGGGCCTTCTCCTAGGTGAGGAGCATGTATTTTAATTTTTTAAGTTTTTACAAAATTTTCAGAAATGTTGGACCAGGATAGAGAAAGCTAAAAACAAAAAAGACCAAGAAATTATCAATATTTGGCTGCCATGTAAACTTCTCATATCTGAACCACAAAGGAAGTTAAAAACAACCCTGCAAGTTTCATTTAAATACTATGTTGGTATTTAGTCACAAATCAAAGTCCATAAATTTAATCTAAGTTGCCACCTCAGTTTACTGGAAGAGTTGGAAAACTATGACAAGCTCTCAGGCACAAACATATTTTTACTAGTAGCATGGAAAAACCAAAAGATATTGCCTTTACCTGCAAACCTTTTCAACTTCTACATTGGGACATTATAGCTGTGCTTTATTTTTGCCTTGCAAAAACAATGATTCTGGTAATGCTTATTGCATTCTAAACAGAGTGCTTCAGTGTTAGGTAGATTCTCCACGATGCAGCACCACATCGTAACGACACACATGCATTGACAATACCAACTAATGCAACTAGTTATACTCACTCTCAGTTTCCTGTTTGACAGCACTTTCTTTTCGAGGCAGTGTAGCTGGGATGGATTAGGTTGCAAGCATCAAAGACAAAGACAAGTTAAAATGCAGTTTGCACAAACCATGCACAAGATGCAAGTTAAGCTCTAACTGGAAAGAAACATGCAGAGAACTATAAGCAGCAAGTAACTACATTGCAAACACATTTAGTTGGAGAGGTACTATTCTAAAAATTCAGTCTCTAAGCTACATGAAAAATAGAGTAAGTTTCTAGGTATTAAAATTTGCTTCTTCTTATATAGTGTGTTCAAAGAACATTTTTGGTAACATGTATTCAAGTTCTCCTGAATTGAGAAGTCCATTAAATTAGGGTTTTATTTGTCAGAATTAATATTGTAAAAGACTCAGTTTCCAAGATAAATCATCATAATCAATAATAGACTTGAAGAAATTAAAATCTTCATATGTCATGTTTTACTGAGTCAGAGATATTGTCCATCTTTTCAATTTAAAAAACATACACTAATATAGCAAAACCATTCATAGTGACTGGCTAACCTTTTCTGTTGTTTGCGTAAAGAATACATCTTTTGTATTCATGCTGCACCAAAACCTGATGACTGCAAATTTGGAGAGGATGAAAACAATAAACATATAGTAAAAAAAATTATAAAGTTTTTTTTTTATTTTTCTTATTTTTTTCAGAATAAAAGAGTTTCCTCAAACGGACTTCAATATGAAATTTAGAGTGAATGGACATTTGTAGAAAAATAGGAAATCCTTTACCAGTAAAAGGTATTTGCATACATACACTAAAAGCAATATGGGGTATTAAAGAGATCTGGATGAGGATGGATGCTACAAGCTCCCCAAAATGGAGCAGGCAAGCAGAACCTACTGTAATAGAATGAGTAGATATTTCTAAATGCCATAAACATGTCTTAAATACCAGATATGCTCAAGGAGGCAACACTACTGATAGTTTTAACATCAAATTCAAATTTAATTCCAGCCTAGTTTTTAGATCTTGGGGGTTTTGGCAGCTTTTGAATAAAAACCGTTTAGGCATGATATATTTGGCATAACAACTGTCATGCACTGGCCCAACTTCATCATCTTCAATTTCCAAACACATGGGACTTATTACAGAATGTGAAAAACTACAGGCAAAGATCAGGCCCTGGACAATGAGAGGAGCCTCAGTGGCTTTTGAGAAGCTACAGCATATAAACATATGACAGTAATAGCACTCTTTCCAACATTGACCTTATGGTATTTAAGTAACAAAGTCTTGGCTTCATCAGAAAAAAAAAAAAGAAATTAAAAAAAAGACTAAGACAAGTGTGAATGCTCACAACCCAGGTAGGGGGATTTTTTGCTATAAAAAATACAGACAAAGAACCTTGCACCAGCACAGAATGCCAGAATTCTCCCAGCATCCCCTTTGCATTTGAGGCATTCAAATAGCAGTGCTATTCCCAAAGCACAAAAAAAAGGCAAGAACACACACCAACACAGCTTGGAAACAGGTCATCTTGAGTGTCCAAGTACAACTGGAGCATCATTACATTTATGCACCTACACTATTCCTTTAACAAGTTTGCTATTAAGAAGTGATGTATTTTGAATAAATGTGCAACTAGTGGTAGTACAATGCCCACACTGAACACGGAAGCTTTTGAAATCACACACCATTACAAGCTGTTTACAAAATAAATAAATTTACACAAATACATGACAGAAGTCTTCTCATGGTGCAGATTTTATGCTGGTGAATTGAGGGACCTCTTTCTCCAAAAATGCCTGATAGCTCCATAACATTTACACAAGTTAGAGAATTGCTACAAAACTGGTCTCCTTGCAAATACAAATCACAAAAGAAGTGTCAGGACAAAGTGTTTAGAATGTTTTAGAAATTAATTTGTATTAGAAAAAAGGTGGCTTTTATTCTTGCAAGATTGGTTTTCAACATTTATGATTTTAAATATTCTGATGACAAACATTATGGCACCTCTGCCCTCCATGTCAAACAGATTGCCAAGATCTATCTTTCCATCTTCCCCCTCCCTCAAATAAGCCCCACAACTATTCTCCTTTCTTCCTTTTACTACACTTTTCTGTTTTCTACCATCAAACTTCAAAGCATAAGTTCAGGACCCAAAACAGGCTTGACAGAATTTACTAATTAAAGCTGCACATAATTTTGGAATTGTGAATTTGCAACCTGGTGAACTATGGCAAACATAAATGTTTCAAACAAGTTTTGAAATAGTGCACCTCAAAATTTAGAATAAACAATATATACATACACCTATAGTACTCTTGCTTTCTAAGTATCCAAGTTTCAGGGTTTTTTAAAGTTTCATTTCCATATTCACACTAGACTAATCCTAGCAGGAATATATACCTCCTTACATCCCTACAAGTTAACAAGGTATGATTTCTAGTCTCAGACTACATAGGCAAATCCAACTGAAAAAAAACCCAAAAATACACAAGTTTTCTTAGGCAGAATTAGCTTCTTAAAAATCCACCTAAAACTTGGGAAAAGCAGAAATAACAGCAGAAGGAACACACATGCTGCTGCACAAACTTCCATTAATTACAAGAATTGATTTTTCAAATTTGTTCCAGTAATAAGGTGGGATAGTTCAAGTAATAAATTATGGATAGTAAATAGCTCGTTAAAAATTGAGCATACATCTGAAAATTCAGAGAAATATCATATTTTATCCTTTTATTTTCACTGATTTCACAAGATTCCAGTTGTACTACTCTGACCCTCTGGAATTTAAAAGTTTTACAAATCGTATTTTTCATCCAACATCTTCTACCTTGCCAAAAGTAAAGAATTTTATCCCATTACAAAATCAGCCCTAGGTGTTGTAATGAGTTTTTTACATGAAAATAGTAAGCTTATAGCAAGGTATGTGCCTTCTGGAAGCTTACCAAACTTTTTTCCTTCTCTGGTTGTGCCTGTCATCTTGATCTTGGCAACTTCAAAGAAGTCTTTTATTTCCCTTTCGTACAGTCGTGATAAATAATCCATATAATTCTTAAAAGAAAAATGTGAATTTAGTTAACAGGTATTCATACTGACCTTATTCTATTACAAGTAAATAGTTCCAAAAGATCTGTGACTTTGGAAGTCCTACTAAATAACAAACTGGTTTGAACAATTTAAGTATATATATTTATGCAGCATAGACAAAAAATATATTCATGATATTTAAGCAGCTTATCTTCACTTTCACAGTGAGCATTAATCAGAAAATTCTACTTCTCCATAAAGATATGCAATGTGGTACAAACAAATGAGATTACCAGTGGTAGAGTATTACAGAATTCAATTCAAGGCTAGAATGGGGATAATTCACATCATTCTCTGCACCCTCTTTTATCAGACTCTTACTGGGCCCCAAAAGCACACATTATACACAAAAAATTGAGAGAGTTACATATTTATTAGAAGATCAGGAAGATGTCAACCATGCATTGATTATCTGCCTTACACTAAAGGCAAAGGAAGAACTATTTCAAAGCCATTTTAAAAGTGTAATTTAAAGCTTCCATTTAAGAATGACACTACCTTAATTACAAACAAAAGACTTGCTCCCTTCAGGATAACTTCTCCTTGACTTCTACTTAAACACTTTGTATACTTCTGTACTAATTTTTTTTAACTCCATGGTAGTTTTAAATATGGCAGTTAAAAGTTACATATGTACAAAGGAAAAACACTTCTATCTATTCTCCTTTACAAGAGATCTCTGAAGTTTTTTATATTCCCAAGTGAAATGAAAGTCTGTTGAAATAAAGATGTCTCATAGGCAATATGGACAATAATTTGAAAAAAACTTATTATTATTTTTCTTACAAGGCTGTAAAATGGCAAATTTGTTTTACACAAATATTAAGATAAGTATCTTATGATACTTCTGAACAGAATGTTTGAGGGGAAAAACTAACAAACAAAACAGGACACCACAAATACCAAAATATGAAGTTTCTGTTTCAAAGAGGAACAAGAAAGGAGGGGCACTGAGTCACATTTAATATACAGGAATATTGACAGGTACATACATACAGGCAGCTCTTTTGACTATCAAACCCAGCCTATTTCGTACATTCGTCAGCATCACTTGAGCACTTCACATACCTTTGTTAGCCCTTCATATTTTCCATAATCTGTGTTCTTGAGCCACTCCATAAGTTTAGCATATCGAAGTAAATCTCTGTGAAATGGGTGGTGATTGGGTAATGTCAATTCCACAGAGTGCTGGGCAAGAGTGGAACTCTGATCGTGACCCTTGATAAGAGAAAATATCGACGTCAATCTGGAAGCACTCTGCAGAAGCGTACTAGAAGTTTCCTGAGAAACTTAATATGAAGACAGAATCTCGTTCAAGCAAACAGAAAAACCTCATAAAATATCTTGCATAGAAGCAAAGTCTAGAGAAACAGACCAAAAAAGACACCTAAGCTGTTAATAGTCGTGGCAGGTAATGCATCTTAGTAAGCGTGTTCATTTTAAGGCTCTTTGCCTTCAGAGTAAGTCACTAGCATTTTTTGCTGCTTTTCTTTAAAGATGTTATTCCCATATACTGTAAGACACATCAGTTAATGGGTGTGGCCTAGGTGTTAATGATAAGCTTAATGCTATGCCTCTCCTCTGCAAGTCTGCTCCAATTCAATCTACTTTAGACTTTATTGGAGTTAAACAGTTTACAACATGCATCATAAACCAATCTACTTAACAAGGTACTAATTTCATGCTCCTTCTTGACTCTGGCTAAGTTCCTGAGACACACACTATCCTTTAAGCAAAGATTACATTGTATTGCTAGAAAACTGTATGATTCAGATTTTTAAGCTTTCACCTTCCTTGAACTCACAAGCTTCCTGAGCAATTCAGGAAGAGAAAGCAAGGTTACCACCACTGTGCAGCCACACAGCAGAACACACAACGATTACCCCCGGGTTAACAGAAGAGAGAACAGGACTTATATGCAAAGTGCCTTTAATATTTTCTGTGAAGTCTTTTTCACTGGGCTTGTAGTAAATACTGCAACAGAACTTAATCTTTAGTTTGTGTCATGGCAGCACAAAAAGATTCCAGTTCCTGCAGCATCACATCCAGGTGGTTTATGCAGGTCAGGCAATGTCAGTCCCTGAGAGAGGAAGAATTCCTGGACAGTTCCACCTCAGATATGACAAGTCAGCAGAATAAGCTATAGTTTAAAAACTGCCTTTCCATGTTTTTAAGTTGGAACAGCAGCCAGTTTGGATTAAAGAGTTCAAACTAAAGCAAGTTTTTGTCTTACCCTTTTTTCTCTTGTACTAGGTTGAAGTCTTTGGTTAAAAAAAAAACCTAAAAGCTTCCACAATACATTCACAGACTTCTGATTTAAAAAAAAAAATATGATTCTATTACATTATTTGTAAAATACTAACCTTTACTAAGTAAGGCAATGCAAATATGCCAGCTTCTGGAAAAAGCTGAACTACTACTTAGGATCACAGAATGGTTTGTTTGGAAGGGACCTTAAAGATCACCTAGTTCCAGCTCCTCTGCGATGGGCAGGGACACCTTTCACTAGACCAGGTTGCTCAAAGCCCGATCCAACCTGGCCTTGAACACTTCCAGTGATAGGGCATCCACAGCTTCTATGGGCAACCTGTTCCAGTACCTTTTTGGTGTCCAAGATGAACAAGAACTTACTTGGAACCCAGTTCTCTTAACTACATAAACTGAGACACAAACGGACCCAAACAAACAAGCCCTGCCAACTTCATTCATTTATTCTCACACACAATGGGGAAGGATAACACTATAAATCTCCCTTATAGAAACAATCCTGTAGTCTGACTTTAACAAAAAGCTAACTTTGCAAAATGTAATTACTGGAACATATAATTTGGAATTGGAATCCAGCCAGCATTAGCAACAGCTGCTGATGTGATTACTGAGGTCATACTCTATACTGTGTGTATTTTGGGCATGCATATTAGAAAGTATTTTCAACAGATCTTTGATAGGTTTCTATGAAAACCAGATTATAGAAAACCATTTATGGTTCCCCCTTCCCCTGGTGTGTTACATTCCTTCAGTATATTTTAATGTTCAAGGTCATTACAGTTCAACATAAGTTACCTGGTGTCTTTCACAGCTTTCTCAAACTAAGTCGGTTCAAAGTCAGTTCATACTACTGCTAGGAAATACTCAGCTATCCAAATTTTTATTGCTTCTTCCATCTAACAATTTTATTCATGTCCCTTTATTACACACAACTTTTTTTGCTTAGCAGTTGCATTCTTCATAAAGCTAGATGACAAATTCCCTGGCAAGGTAACTTCCTCTTTCCAGGCCAGCTTTTCCACAGGACTAATCATTCTGGTTGTACTACATTATGTCCTGTTCAAGCCTGGTCCAAAAGATTATGGAGCTTCGAGGTGAACCTTTCCCATCTAATTAACAGGCCTTCCCGCACTACACAAAAATGTAAACTGTTACCAATGATGCCCCAAGTTTGCTATTCAACTACTTCATCATTTCAAAGTTTGAAACTATTTCATATTTCAAGGCAGAAAGCCCAGAGTTGCCTTTAAATTGAATGCTGAACCTGGATGTTAAAAAAAAATGTTTAAAGCTGTATATACCCAGATTCATCAATTACTGTTGATACACAATAAAGACAACTACATTAACTGTTAATAACTGTTAGTGTAAACAGTTTTTAACATTGCAGTGAATGGCAATCCAAAGTTGCATTTCTGCTTGAAACTTTTAATATTTATTACCACTGTTATGTAAAGGAAATGAAGCACTTTAGTATCTTACAACAATAGTCTGAATCAAGCATTGGGCTTTTTTTGCTTTTAAAAAAATAAAGAACAATTTCATACTTCAAAGGTAATATATTTAGGCCCAAATGTCAATCTTTGCTTTTCAGTCTAAGGAGTTCCAAATCAAAATATGTCTTGCTTGAACTAACAGCTGCCTAGACATCACTGAGTTTTCATTTTTAATTTAGATTTATCAGCCTTAGTTTTCTCTGAAGTGCTTTATATTTTAAGAAACATTCTAAAAAATAATGCAACTCTGCAGATGTTAAAGGTAACAAAGTAATCTAGTTAGTTTTCAGAAACATTGGACTGATAAATTGCTATAATCAATTCATCAAAATAACAAAACAGTCATTTTAGGAAGATAACACAAAAATTTGTTATAACTCCAACACTTGAATCTGGTACCTCAAAATGAAATACACAAACTTCTGTTCTCAGTAATCAAAAAGCTTTGCAGAGGCTCATCTCTTGCAGTTAATGAAATCTTCCTGTTAAAGATTATGTCTTTGCTATTACGTTTAATCTGTTGATTAATACCTCATAGCTAACAGCAAGCCAAAACTTTTCAGAGGGCAAGTTTATTTGAAAAACAACATGAGGCCACTACTAGTATCAGAATTAAAAAAATAAAGTGAATTAATAATAGCATTCTCAATAGCACTGAAGAGCATCTTTAGAAACATTTCATCTAATACACATAATATTCCACAGTAACAATAATTAGCATTATTTAGCATTTTTTAAAAATAAAATCTGCAGAACAGGAAATCAGAAAAGACATTCTGTTAAACAGCCGCTTCCATACACAACCCCAATAGTCAAACTTTGTGAATGCATTTACACAGGACTTACACAACACAGCTTCTGCTTGCTCATTTGAAGGCTGAGATAGATAGTCTATACACAGGTTTTCAAAATATGAAAAGTGACAGAGGAAAAATACCTTCTTAAAAACAGAAGCTAAAGGCAAAAAAATTAACATGCTGTGGAGCTGGAATTCTTCTGCAAAGTGAAGAAAAGTAGGAAGCACTTATCTTTGCCATAAAAAGCCAGACTTGTACTCTCAAATATAATTTTCTATACAATTCTCTGGTGTAACTATTCCATTTTCTGCACACAGTCTAATACAAAAAACTTAGGACTTTTAAAAAATTTATTGCACTAATATATATAAACCCAGAATTATTATTTTTATTTACAAATACTGCAGTTTCACAACTGTCATATCTGTACAGTTGTATACATATTACAATTTCCTGAAAATATTTTTCCTCCATATATCACAATCTGTCTCAGCAATTCTGGAGATGAAATCAAAGGAATGTTAGCTCATAAACAGATAAACAAAGCTTAAGGGCTCACAAAAATAATGGAAGTGAGAAGGGGCATTAAGTCTGACACTCTGTAATCAGTAAGGACAAATTTCTTTTTGCAAAGCCAAAAATGCAGCTGCTAGTTAGATAATTGAAGCTCAAAAAATTAGTTAGAAAAGCTTGTATCAATCAAACCCAATGTACTCACTGGAACTGAATGACAGGAGGACCTGTTATAGAGTTGAAGGAGGGTCTGAGTTAACTAATTAAAGATAAAAAATAGAGAAATTAAAAAAATAAGGCTAAAAAAGCCATCCAGCCTTTAGGACGTAAGTGCTAGGACAGTGATTTATGAATTATTTCAAGTTAAAATATCAAAACCAAGGTTTTGGCACTGTATTTTGTATGTTTGCATTTGGTTTGGATTTTTTCATGGCCCTTTGAGGTTCAAACAGCAAGAACTTCAATGTCCTCAGCCTCTAACACCTTTAAAAAGGGGTCAGTGCTTTTTCTCCTCAATTAATCAAGCTTTACTATTACATATCACACAATGTGTTTGGACATATATCACACAATGTGTTAATTCAGATAGCAAGCCCATTAAAAACAGGTGTTTAGTTGTTTGGTTTTTTATGTAAGAGAGTTCTGTAGGCAATTATAGTTTGGTATGCCTAGCAATACCTCTGCCTGAAGTGCCTCTAGTATTTACTGATTACATCACAGAGTAAGACCAGTTTTAGGTAGACTGGTTTTCTTCTCCAGAAAAGTTTGTGACCAAAAATTTCACATTGAATAGAAAGAAATAATACCTGTTGAACAAATACGCTGTTCAAATGACTGGCAAGTCTCCGTGCAAATTGCTCACGCAAGTCACTGAACCGCTGCTGTTGCTGTTTCACTGCATGAAGCATATCATGTCCTACAAACAAAAAGGACTTTAGAGAGTACAAAATACACAGCAATATATGTATGGGAACCAGAAGAAGCAGTGGTCAAAATTCCTTCACTCTACAGAACAAAATGTGAGACTAGTTGGAACAGCACTTACAAATAAAGGCACCACCGTAATAAATTTTGTGTTAGACTGTAGTCTAACACAAACATTACCTGGACGAAGAGCTACATTCATGCACTGCAGAAGGGCATCTGCTGCATTAGTGCAGGCCTCAATGCCTCGAGAGGATGTCAGATCTCCCTCCTGAAGGGCCTTTATATGACCTTTAGCCAAATCCATGTGATTCTACAAAATAATGGATAGTACTGTCCAGGTTAGTTTGCAATGCTGCTGAACCAAGAATATAAACATAATTTCATCATTGTAACTTAGAGAAGATAGTGCAATAATAAAGCAGAAAAATAGGCTCATTATTTTGAAGGACAATCATGCTAAAGAGGGCAGCAACCTAAAAGAATTTTATGCTTTAAGTGAACCATAGTAAACAGAATAAAAATGCTTACCACTAAGAACTCTATCTCTGACAGTAGTTTCACATTATTTGTGTTGCTGAGATGAATTAGGTGGTTGCTTTCTGAAATTTGATCCATTTGCTCTTTTACACTTTGAAGCATTTCTTCATAACTGCTCAGCTTTAACTCAATTTGGTCAACTTCCTTTAGAGCTTCATCCAGTAACTTCATCAAGATATTCACCTGTTTCTCCGAAGCCATAATGGACTGGATATTTGCCTGTACAGAAAATAAAGCAACATTTTAAGAGACACCTTTATATCTCAAAAGCATTCTGATACCTTCCTCTGCCTATATTACTGCCAAATAAACAGCTTACAAAACTCATGAGGTAATCAACAAAACTGTAGTACTTCTGTAGTACTTCTCATTTAAACTGTTACTGAACACAGCAGTTCCTCAGTCTATGACACTTTCTTATTTCAAAAAGAAAAGATATAAAACCAAAACTTTGCCAAGTTTTTAGAACTGAAGTACTGAACTGCAGAAAAATAAAAAGCCAAACAGTAATATCTACTATACCAGAACACTTTTAGTTCCAAAAAAACCAGCTCAGGTGTTAAGGTCAGATTTCCTATCCTAAGGATCAGCTGTCGCTATGACAGAAGCCATTTTCAAAATATACAAGAAACACACAACTCAAAAATTCAGAGAGGTTGTTGACTGTTCCCTCAAGACTGAAACCCCTGCATCTCCTTAAGTTTTCCAAGTGACCTCTAGAATGCTAGGTTGTTTAAAAGGCAAACTAGCAATATGGCACTGTTACAGGCAGCCAAATACTCCAATGTTATTAGACTAAACTAGTGTCCTAATTATGCTGAGAGTAATAGTTTAAGTGTACATGGACATGAATGTCTATTCTCTCTCTCCGTGCACCATCCCCCTCAAGAAAAGTATATGCAGAATGTCTCCCCTTTTTCCTCCTCAACTCCTCATTTAAAAGCCTCCAACTTACCCCAGAAGGTGTAGAAGGCAAAGAGCAAAGGTTGAAAATTTCTAAAATCTGATAATAGACAAGATGTAGCTCAGCTTAGGAGCAGAAACACATTCACATTTATATATACAGCAGAACACATTAGTTAACTCTCCAAAGAATGCCACATGGTCAGTATGAATGAGAACAGTTCAACATGCTGACACCCTGCACATTAGAAGGAATGTTTACCCCATCTAGCACTTGTAGCTCTCTCGACAACTTCTCTGCAAAGGCTTCAGCATTAGAAATAGCATATTCACATCCTTCCATCATTATTTCAATATCCTGTTCCTCTCTTGCATTTAACTCTTGGTATTCATCCACAGCTTCTTCATCACCTCCTGTTACACTTTGATTCTCTCCACTTGGAACAGATTCTTAGGTAGAGAAGGAAAATAAAACATGTTATCGAGTCCAGAAAGTCACAAGCATTTTAAGAGTACTTAAGTATGTTTAATTACCTCTAAGTAAATGAATTCATTGAACAACTTTCCTAACAAGCACTTGATACCTATGAACACTTTTTTTTAAGTCTCAGTCTTCCATGTGCTTCATTAAGATTTCTGGAACTGATTCCCAACAGAGATGTTTTCCAAATTACGCGACATAAACAAAATAAAAATATCCACCTTCCTTTACTGCAAGGGACAAACCTAGTCTCAGTCTATTCACCTCTTACACTGGTAATCAGCATCAGAATACATGACAGTATTGCACTCAATTTGTTACCAGAAGACCAGTAAAAGTTAGATTCCCTCTTTTGGTAGACACAGCATAAGGGAAAAATACTGAAATTGATTAAGATATATGTCACTGAATAAATGATAGTTTTTCTGATGCTCAAGATGAGTTTCACAGCAGAAAAATAAGTAGTGGGGCAAGTGAAAATTAAATAACAATGGTTTCATCAACTACAGTTTCTCACAGCAGTGCTTACTTAATTTCATAAGCCACTCAAAGGCTGACAAGTGATTTACAGACATTTGAAACAACTCTCTTATCTCTAGCAACTTGGTAAGCTATCCAAAGCATTATTAAAGAACCAAAAAAACCCAAACCAGCACATATTATTTAAGAAAACTGCTTACAAGGCAAAATAAAGGAAAAAGGTGTTACGCACCTTCTGCAACTTTAGGAAGTTCTGAAGAATTAAAAGGTATGGAAAAGCAGAGGAAAGGAAGCAGAGAATGTTAGCCAGACAAAGCACGAACAGTGTGTATACTTTTAAGTGGCAGTAAGTTTGAAATGTTAGAGGTTGGTTAAAAACAAATTTTAGACAACACCAAAATACAGAAATGTTACCCTTCCTGTTTTACATTTCTAACTCAAATTTTTCTGCACATGCCAGTCCAGTAATTATTGCCAATAGTTTAACCACTTCTGACAGACTCAACATGAGATACACTTACTCACTAGGCTTTACTATAAAAGTTTAACTATTAAAAGCTAATGTGACTGTAAAAATATTTACTATAACATAAGTAAACAAGATACAAAGCCTCCTTAGCAACCAACTAGTCATATAAACTGTAATAGGTGTTCCAGCAGAATTTAACACATACTTCAGTTTAAGAACTGGAAATCTCATATAAAAACTCAATCTGTGGAAAGCTACAGAAGCATCACTTTTTAAAGCATTTTGCTAATTCAGGGGAAATGAAAACAGGAACAAAAGCAGATTCATCATA